>JAWQFJ010005171.1:0-10000 GCA_034096865.1 Theodoxus fluviatilis
ATCTTCAGAGACTTGTACATTCGTTTTCGTCTGGGTATTAGCGAGATCTACATACACCGATATAGATATAGAGAACCAGCTACCCTGTTGTGCCCTAGCTGCAATGAAAGATTCGAGGACGAAATACATTTTCTGTTTGTGTGTCCAGCTTACGAAGATATGCGAATAAGGTACCTGCATTTTTGTTTTGGGTTAACTACGCAAGAAAGTATGATGATGTGCTTCTCAAATTACGACAGGGAAAGAGTAAGATCTGTGAGCACCTACTTACTTCATGCTTTTAAGAGGAGGAGATCTACACCATGAATTGTGATATATGTGCCCGTGTTGCTGAGTCCTTGTACTGGGCTGATGGCCTATACAATAAAATTTTCGTTCGTTCGTTCGTTCTCTCTCTCTATCTCTCTCTCTGTCTCTCTCTGTCTCTATCAGTTTCTCGCTCTGTCTCTATCTCTCTCTCTCTCTGTCTCTCTCTCTGTCTCTGTCTCTCTCTCTCTCTGTCTCTCTGTCTCTCTCTCTACATATATGTCTCTCTCTCTGTTTCTCTGTCTCCCTCTCTGTCTCTCTTTGACTCTCTCTCTGTCTCTCTCTCTCTTTCTATGTCTCTCTCTGTGTCTCTTTCTCTCTGTCTCTCTCTGTATCTATCTGTCTCTCTATCTGTGTGTGTGTCTCTCTCTGTCTCTCTCTCTCTTTGTCTCTCTCTCTCTCTCTGTCTGTCTCTTTCTCTCTCTCTCTCTCCGTCACTCTGTCTCTGTCAGCCTCTCTGTCTGTCTCTGTATCTCTCTCTTTGTCTCTCTGTCTCTCCCTCTGTCTCCATCTTTCTCTGTCTCTCTCTCTGTCTCTCTCTCTCTCTCTCTCTCTCTGTCTCTCTCTCTCTGTCTCTCTCTCTCTCTCTCTCTCTCTCTCTCTCTCTCTCTCTCTCTCTCCCGTCTACTCCAGGCCGTCTTCTGGCAAATCGTAGCACTGATTGGCATGAGTGTTTTTCAACAGTTTTCCACGCACACATTACCCCCACTGTCAACATCGTCGTCGTCGTTGTCGTCCTCATCAACCTCGTCCTCGTTGTTATCATTATTGTCATTATCGTTGTCGTTGTCATTATAATATGCACCTTTAGCATGATTATCACCAACAATACTATCACTACAATCATTTAGTGTGGGCATACATATTGATTATAAATTGGGAACATGTGTTATAGGGTTCCATTGCAATTCTTTAGAATTTCATATTAACACTGACTCCGTGAGCTAAACGTTACCCATCAGTTCTCACTTGCAAGCAAACGCTGCCTTTCTGGAACAAAACAACCAAGGACAAAACATTTGACAGCACAACCAGGACAGCCCAACAACACATTTCATCAAGGATTTTATGTACTTTTATTGACAGAATGACTGCAAGGATATATACTTTGCAAGAATAAAACATGAAAAGTAAGAATGTTTTTATGTGTTCCACTCTCACTCGGGATTCTCAAAATCTTCTCAAATTAGACTTCTGATTCACTCATCTACCGTTATAGTCATATCAAGGATAATAATGGAGTTTGTACACGTAACGACAGACCAAAATCTACCAGGACTTCAATGAGCTTACATATTCAATAAAGCCGAATGCAACATTCTGAATCAACACAACAAGCCATGTCGTACACTAATCTGTAATCTGCTGATGGATATCCATTACTGCAAACATTACAAAAAAATCCACAACAAGAAAACAAAATTCTCAACCTAAGCATCATCTTACATCGTATAATTATATTATTTGAGCATTCAGAGGATATGTACATTCATCAGTAATATTCAATCGATCAACATGGTATTTCTATGGAGACAATTCAATGGGGTAAAACACAGGGACTTGGCATTGTTTTACAAAAGATGCAAAAGCCAACTAGCGCGGTCTCATTCTATCTGCTAATGCAAAGGTATAAGCAATGAAGCAAGCACGAACAGGAAGAGCTGAGAGCGTATTTAGTGCATCCAGCGTAACGTGTTAGAACAACGTAGAGACAGCAAGGCAATGAACATACATGTATTTATGCAGTATAGATCCTTCTGCAGTATTTGGCACAACAGGGTCATTTAATTTACATAAAACCTAGCATCTACACACAAATCATCGCACTTCTTTTATTACTGGTTCAGCCCAATAACTTTTCTTTTCAAACGCCAGCTTGAAACACATTAAACATTGGAAAATACAGTATAAGTAATGTACAAATGGAAAAGTCGGTAAGCAGCAGCATCAAATCACAACAGTCAAAATGATAGGTCTCATATTGAATTGAAAATCTCTGTCATACCCCTGCAAAAGCTCACAACCCCCCCATTCTCCGTCCCATCTTCAACCCTCCTTTCAGCCACCCCCACCCCCAGCCCCACCGCCGTCCAGCCACTATCCCCATCCACACCTTCTTCCAGCAACCACCCTCTTCCCCACACCTCCTTCCAGCCACCACCCTCTTCCCCACACCTCCTTCCAGCCACCTCCCTCTTCCCCACACCTCCTTCCAGCTACCATCCTCATCTACAACTCCTTCTAGCCACCACCCTCTTCCCCACACCTCCTTCCAGCCACCACCCTCTTCCCCACACCTTCCAGCTACCATCCCCATCCACTCCTCCTTCCAGCCACCACCCTCTTCCCCACACCTCATTCCAGCTACCATCCCCATCCACACCTCCTTCCAGCCACCACCCTCTTCCCCACACCTCCTTCCAGCCACCACCCTCTTCCCCGCACCTCATTCCAGCTACCATCCCCATCCACTCCTCCTTCCAGCCACCACCCTCTTCCCCGCACCTCATTCCAGCTACCATCCCCATCCACACCTCCTTCCAGCTACCATCCCCTTCCCCACACCTCCTTCCAGCCACCACCCTCTTCCCCACACCTCCTTTCAGCAACCACCCTCTTCCCCGCACCTCATTCCAGCTACCATCCCCATCCACACCTCCTTCCAGCCACCACCCTCTTCCCCACACCTCCTTCCAGCCACCACCCTCTTCCCCACACCTCCTTCCAGCCACCACCCTCTTCCCCACACCTCCTTTCAGCCACCACCCTCTTCCCCACACCTCCTTCCAGCCACCACCCTCTTCCCCACACCTCCTTCCAGCCACCACCCTCTTCCCCACACCTCCTTCCAGCTACCATCCCCATCCACACCTCCTTCCAGCCACCACCCTCTTCCCCACACCTCCTTCCAGCCACCACCCTCTTCCCCACACCTCCTTCCAGCCACCACCCTCTTCCCCACACCTCCTTCCAGCTACCATCCTCATCTACACCTCCTTCTAGCCACCACCCTCTTCCCCACACCTCCTTCTAGCCACCACCCTCTTCCCCACACCTTCCAGCTACCATCCCCATCCACTCCTCCTTCCAGCCACCACCCTCTTCCCCACACCTCCTTCCAGCCACCACTCTCTTTCGCACATCTCCTTCTAGCCACCACCCTCTTCCCCACACTTCCTTCCAGCTACCATCCCCATCCAAACCTCCTCCAGCTACCATCCCCATCCAAACCTCCTTCCAGCTACCATCCTCTTCCCCACACCTCCTTCCAGCTACTATCCCCATCCACACCTCCTTCCAGCTACCATCGTCTTCCCCACACCTCCTTCCACCTACCATTCCCTTCCCCACACCTCCTTCCAGCCACCACCCTCTTCCCCACACCTCCTTCCACCTACCATTCCCTTCCCCACACCTCCTTCCAGATACCATCCCCATCCACACCTCCTTCCAGCTACCATCCCCTTTCCCACACCTCCTTCCAGCCACCACCCTCTTCCCCACACCTCCTTCCAGCCACCATTCCCTTCCCCACACCTCCTTCCAGCCACCACCCTCTTCCCCACACCTCCTTCCAGCCACCATCCCCTTCCCCACACCTCCTTCCAGCTACTATCCCCATCCACACCTCCTTCCAGCCACCACCCTCTTCCCCACACCTCCTTCCAGCCACCACCGTCTTCCCCACACCTCCTTCCAGCTACTATCCCCATCCACACCTCCTTCCAGCTACCATCCCCATCCACACCTCCTTCCAGCCACCATTCCCTTCCCCACACCTCCTTCCAGCCACCATCCTCATCTACACCTCCTTCTAGCCACCACCCTCTTCCCCACACCTCCTTCCAGCCACCACCCTCTTCCCCACACCTCCTTCCAGCCAACATTCCCTTCCCCACACCTCCTTCCAGCCACCATCACCATCCACACCTCCTTACAGCCACCACCCTCTTCCCCACACCTCCTTCCAGCCACCACTCTCTTTCGCACATCTCCTTCTAGCCACCACCCTCTTCCCCACACTTCCTTCCAGCTACCATCCCCATCCAAACCTCCTTCCAGTTACCACCCTCTTCCCCACACCTCCTTCCAGCCACCACTCTCTTCCCCACACCTCCTTCCAGCCACCACTCTCTTCCCCACACCTCCTTCCAGCTACCATCCCCATCCACACCTCCTTCCAGCTACCATCCCCTTCCCCACACCTCCTTCCAGCCACCACCCTCTTCCCCACACCTCCTTCCAGCCACCACCCTCTTCCCCACACCTCCTTCCAGCCACCACCCTCTTCCCCACACCTCCTTCCAGCCACCATTCCCTTCCCCACACCTCCTTCCAGCCACCATCACCATCCACACCTCCTTCCAGCTACCATCCCCATCCACACCTCCTTCCAGCCACCACCCTCTTCCCCACACCTCCTTCCACCTACCATTCCCTTCCCCACACCTCCTTTCTGCCACCATTCCCTTCCCCACACCTCCTTCCACCTACCATTCCCTTCCCCACACCTCCTTTCTGCCATCACCCTCTTCCCCACACCTCCTTCCAGCCACCATTCCCTTCCCCACACCTCCTTTCTGCCATCACCCTCTTCCCCACACCTCCTTCCAGCCACCATTCCCTTCCCCACACCTCCTTTCTGCCATCACCCTCTTCCCCACACCTCCTTCCAGCCACCATTCCCTTCCCCACACCTCCTTTCTGCCATCACCCTCTTCCCCACACCTCCTTCCAGCCACCATTCCCTTCCCCACACCTCCTTTCTGCCATCACCCTCTTCCCCACACCTCCTTCCAGCCACCATCCCCATCCACACCTCCTTCCAGCCACCATCCCCATCCACACCTCCTTCCAGCCACCATTCCCTTCCCCACACCTCCTTTCTGCCACCATTCCCTTCCCCACACCTCCTTCCAGCTACCATCCCCATCCACACCTCCTTCCAGCCACCATTCCCTTCCCCACACCTCCTTCCAGCCACCATTCCCTTCCCCACACCTCCTTCCAGCCACCATTTCCTTCCCCACACCTCCTTTCTGCCACCACCCTCTTCCCCACACCTCCTTCCAGCTACCATTCCCTTCCCCACACCTCCTTCCAGCCACCATCCCCTTCCCCACACCTCCTTCCAGCCACCACCCTCTTCCCCACACCTCCTTCCAGCCACCATCACCATCCACACCTCCTTCCAAACACCACCCTCTTCCCCCCACCTCCGTCTACCCCATCCCCATCTCCTTCCACCCCACCCCCACCCTTGGAGGACTTTTCATGCCTCACCACCCCTCAGTGCTGTAGGCCTCAGGCTGAACTGGTGTCAAGAGTCTAAACAGAACATGGAAAATGAAATGATGACATAATTTTCTAACTCCATTTCAGAAAGATGACTTCATGGAGCGTTCATCCTCCCTCTACTGCGGTGCTGACTAACTGCGCTTACTTGTCCCTCTGGGCTGAAGAACAGACACATTGTAAGGTATTCCTGCAGAAGACTACAAAAATGCCAGAAACAGTGACATGATATTTCAATATAATCCCGTACATTCACATTTCCATGTATTCCCTACAGCTACATCAGGGACATGGCACATTCCTATTCAGCTGCCCCACCATTTCCCACAACTGCCCCACCAGTCCACACAACTGCCACACCAGTTCACACAACTGCCACACCAGTCCACACAACTGCCACACAGTTCACACCACTGCCACACAATTCACACCACTGCCACACCAATTCACACCACTGCCACACTAATTCACACAACTGCCACACCAGTCCACACAACTGCCACACCATTCACACCACTGCCACACCAATTAACACCACTGCCACACTAATTCACACAACTGCCATACCAGTCCACACAATTCACACCACTGCCACACCAATTCACACCACTGCCACACTAATTCACACAACTGCCACACCGGCCCCAAGGTCAAGGACGACGTCTAGAACGGACCAAGGAGACGCCACAGCCCTGTCCCACTCCAGCCTGCCTCTGGACAGCCAGCAAGGCCACTGCCAGTCCTGGACCAAGTCTACAGAGGTGTCCACCCCAGCACTGGCGCTCTGACGACAGTGAAGACAGCGGCGTTTGGCCCCGTCTTTCCTCTGTTACTGTATGTGCTCTCTCTCTCTCTCTCTCTCTCTCTCTCTCTCTCTCTCTCTCTCATACTCGGACACTAATAACGTACAATGTCCATTTTGCAGAGAAGATGCGGACGAGGAACATTTTCTACTAAAGTGTAATGCATATGATGCCTTGCGGTCGAAATACTTGAAATACATGTTACCAACAAATATTGGCGTATATACAGTGGCTAACTTGCTGCAAGCTCAAAATACTAAGAAATTAAGATCAATAGCCATGTATATCTATTATGCTTTTAAGCTACGTGAGTGTTGATTGGAGTGTGAAAACAACTCGTAGATCGTTTTGATGATATGACAGCAAATATTGTTATTGTTTATTGTTTTGAGATGTAATTACAATGGGTCGCTGGCCTTGATAATAAAGATTCAGATTCAGATTCAGATTTTCTCTCTCTCTCTCTCTCTCTCTCTCTCTCTCTCTCTCTCTCTCTTCCTCCCTTCTTCCTCCCCCACCCACCCATTTCTCCTCCTTCTCTCACTCCCTTCCTTATCCTCCTCCTCCTCCTTCTCCTCCTCCTCTCACTTCCTTCCTTCCTCCTCCTCCTTCTCCTCACACTTCCTTCCTCCTTCTCCTATTCCTCCTCTCACTTCCTACCCTCCTTCTCCTCCTTCTCCTCTCACTCCCTTCCTTATCCTCCTCCTCCTCCTCCTCCTCCTCCTCCTCCTCCTCCTCCTCCTCCTCCTCCTCCTCTCACTTCATTCCTTCCTTCTCCTCCTTCTCCTCTCACTTCCTACCTTCCTCCTCCTCCTCCTCCTTTCTTTTTTTTCATAACACTGGGAATAACCACCTATGTTCAGCTTTTCATATTATTCGTTAGTCATTATCGGGATCATACTGCCTCGAAACTACTCAAGTAACACTAACCCTATTGTATCGTGAAATATTATGTACCACTGAATAAGTATCTCTAAGAGCTCTGACATATAAAACCCAACTCCCTAGCCTCAAATACAGCTTTCACTCCAGCAGACTTCTGATGAGACCGACCACACCTGGGGTCAAGGTCAACTGCCGACCACTCTCCACACTTATTCTCACTGAGGCCTTGGTGGCACTTGCTTCATTCCTCAGACTGACACAAGGCCAGAGAGGCTGAGACATGTCTACTGACTCATCCCACAGCTTCTGTGTGCTGTGGACATCAACGACTGTTAGACGTTTTCTAAGGACATCAAGGAGGAAACCGAAAGTGCAAACTACAGGAGTGCGGGGGTTGAAGGGGCCCAGCACTCTGTCAGTGAGATGGCTACTACCTCTGTACCACACCCTGAGTTTCACGCTGCCTTCTGATGGACACAGTCCTATTGTGAAGACAGCGGAGTCTTTGGGATTTAACCATTCATCCACAGCCATCAGGGTCTCCTGAGAGGCCACTCCACACTGACACAAATGATACTCTTCTATTTTAGGGCTGGGGTCAGCTTTCACTGTGACCTGCCAGTAGCAGGTCTGCCCTGGCAAGGCCACACTGCCACAGGTACCAAGGAACTTGAGTTTCTGGGACAGGGAGGGACTGGAAGGGCTGGGCTGGTTGCTCAGGCAGATGCCATCAGCACTGAGTGTGCAATCTCCATGACAACGACTGACATCCAGCCTGATGTCAGGAACTAGAAGGAAAAAAAGGGAAAGAATGATGCTCTGAACATGGATTGTCACATACAACTGGGTATCCAAAAGTGATTTTTTTAGGTTGCTTAAAAGAAATGAGAGAGACATCAATCTCTTTGAATATTCCAAGCAATTTTATATCAAAGCCATCTACGTATGTCCAATAGTTCCAAGTTATGACTCGTCAGATATTTAAACTTTGAGCGAAATATCAACTTTCCACATTGTGCAAATTTCGATTTTCAAATAATGATATGATATTGAAGTCGTGTTTTCCAGAAAATATATGTTTTGCAAAATCTCCTGCTGAATAGATCCGTACTATGACTTAGTACTTTTCATAGATGTAATCAGGATTATTTACAGGTGTCGCAAGCCGGACCAGCTCGTTTTACTGAAAGGTCAAAGGTCTAGGGGAAATCACTGGATCCACTTGTGACACTCTCTCACACAGTCATCTTATCAATAAGAAACAAACACACGACAAACACCAAAATCAAAGTCTTTCGGGCACACGCCCTTCTTCAGTGAACGTTACAGACAAACATAAATGATGCAACACGTGACGTAAAAAAACTTTAGAAACACAGTCATCTTATCAAACACGAACACAAGACAGAAAGACGGTGAAGTCATACGTCAATGTCAAAAACTTTTAATTACCATGCCAGGGTGATGGAGGAATGAATCAATGTTAACACGAGGGATGATTCAAACAGAAGCAACAATACTCATTATCATAATCATGTAAGAGAACGAATGCCCCGCCAGCCGATTAAAAGTAATTTATCTGACCGTCCTTCACTCTTGTCTCGGCTGCTGCTCTTGAACGAGCTTCATGTCAATCGTGGTTCAACCACTCAGACGTCACAAGGGCCCCTGCCCTTGGGAATCTTCGTCGCAGTGGTTTTTGATGCACCGGAGGGAAGAGAAGGGGGGAAGGGGAAACAATTGTATTCGATCACAAGCACAACCATAGCACACCAATTTGTATTCTTTCAAAGAGGCATCTGCCTTTTCTCTCAGTTTTCGGTATTCGTTATGTACGGAAGGCTTCGTATCTTCACCAGTGGAGAGATGGACTTGGGCGTTGCAAGCATGTTTTTGTGAAGGAGAGATGGACACAGGCGTAGCAAACGTGGTATCTCCTCTCAACGTGGACTGCAGAGAGGAAGGATGACGTAACATTCTGGCGTGGAGAGTGACGCGTCTTTTCCCAGAGTGAAGTTGAATGACGCAACCTCTGGGCCCTTTTTCAAGCGTTGGCTTCTTCTTGTTGTTTTCGTCGACCCTGGTTTTGCAGGCACATTTATAGCCTCTGCACGGACGCGAGTGAACGCTGTCATTCTCCAGCCAATCGCAGGATCCCCATATAAGACAAGGCTCCTCCCTCCTCAAGTCTTCAGTAGCGTTCTTCCTTCCAACTAATGGAAAACACTTTCCTGCCAACACGGGCATTGAAACTTTCCAATAAGCTACGGCTGGGGGAACCATGATATTTTGCTATCATCTACGGCCGGCGGAGCCATAATAAGTAAATAACTTAATCCAAGGGGGGAATGGGATGATCTCGCAACAACAGGAATATCCCATGCCAGGTGGAAGAGGAGCAGGAGGAGGAGGAGCAGCAGGAGCAGGAGGAGATGGAGGAGGACGAGGTGGGGGGGGGGGGGGGGAGGAAGAGGAGGAGGAGGAAGGGGAGGAGGAGGAAGAAAAGGAGGAGGAGGAAGGGAAGCAGGAGGAAGAGGAAGAGGAGGTGGGGGGGAGGAGCGGGAGGTGGAGGAGGAGGAGAAAGGGGAGGAGGACGGGGAGGAGGTGGGGGGAAGAGGTGGGTGAGGAGGGGGGAGTAGGAGGAAGAGAAAGAGGGGGGAGGAGGAGGTGGAGGAGAATGAGGGGGGGGGAGGAAGGGGGGGAGGGGGGAG
>JAWQFJ010005171.1:15000-17500 GCA_034096865.1 Theodoxus fluviatilis
GGAGAAAAACTACACTGGAGACTTTTCGGGGGAAAGGTCTCTACTTATATAGGGACCCTGTGATTGGCTGGGAAATTGCTGAGTTCGAAGACGGCCGTGCGGAAGGTATATATATATATATATATATATATATATATATATATATATATATATATATATATATCTCTCTCTCTCTCTCTCTCTCTCTGAAAACCGGCGCCCAGCGTCGGCGAAAACAACACCTTCTAATATCTACCGCCGTGCCGATTAATTCCGTCAACGCCAGAGTTACGTCGTCCCTCGTCTGAAGAAGAGAAGAATACCGCGCCCGTCCCCTCTCTGGTGAAGAAGAGAAGAATACCACGCCCGTTCCCTCTCGGGTGAAGAATACGACACTCGAAAGAGCTAAGGCAGATGCTTTATGAGATAATACAATTTGCTATGTTCTTGAAAGAATGCAATTGCTATCCCCCTTCCCCTTACCCTCTTTCTTCCCGCCGGCGTGTCCAGATGCGCTACGACGAGAATTCCGAGGGCAGGGGCCCTCGTGAGTTCTGATCGCTTGCTGTTGAACCTCGATCACACGCAGCTTGCGTTCGCAAGCAACAGCCGAAACAGGAGTGTGGGGACTCGGACAGATAAGTTATTATTTTTGATCGGCTGGCGGGCCATTCGTTCTCTCACGTGACTGAGTATATTGTTTCTGCATGATTATCCCTCGCGCTAATCTTATTCATTCCCCGATTACCTTGGCATTGTAATTAGGAGATTTTGACATTTGACCCATGACCTCACCGTCTTTGTCTTGTTCGTGTTTGATGGAATGATTGTGTGAGAGTGTTACGAGTGGGCCCAGTGAACTCCCCTAGACCTTTGACCTTTCAGTGAAACATTGTAAAACGAGCAGGTCCGGCTGGTAACACTGTCTTACTGAAAGACACCACACAGACACGCCTACTGTCACTCACTGCGCTACATAGCATTCGAATGACAGTTTTCACTCACTGCAGTTCCCTCTATGCATATATGCACATGATGCAGCATCCTCCGATAAACAGTAAAACAATCGGTAAGCAATATAAAAAATAAATACTTGCCCAGAACGAAAAATATTCTAAGAACCACAGGCAGGGTTTGAACCTTCGATAATTCTGTTCAGTGCACAATTTTTGTAGGGATGGAGGAGGGACTGAATTATGAATTGAGAAGGGAGTGGATGGAAGAAAGGATGTTGACAGTTTAGCTAATTATTTAATTCGTGGAAAGTAAACGATTTAAATATTGTCACAATCCTGTGAAAATCTAATTTTCTCGCTCAATCGACCAGTACAGTGCATACATTGACACAGCAGCGACACATGGGAAAAGACAGGTCTCTGCAACAAGAGAGCAAACTGCAGCAGCTGACCTACCCAGAGTTCCCAGGCTCCTCAGCAAGCTCTTCAGCCCTTCGAGCATCTCAGTCCTCATCTGCAACAGCACAAGACTCCATGTCAGGACTGCTGCCGTCCCTGCCTGGCACCGCTCTGCTGCAGCAACCCCTTTCCTGTACCAGGCTCCACCCCCTCCCCATCTCAGGTAAAAGGCTCCACCCTCCTCCCACTGTCCTGTACCAGGCTCCTCCCTCTCTCCTGCACCAGGCTCCTCCCCCCTCCCCATCTCCTCCACCAGGCTCCACCCCCTCCCCCTCTCCTGAACTAGGCTCCATCCCCCTCCCCCTCTCCTGCACCAAGCTCCACCCCCTCTCCCTGTCCTGCACCAGGCTCCACCCTCCTCCCCCTGTCCTGCACCAGGCTCCACCCTCCTTCCCCTGTCCTGTACCAGGCTCCACCCCCCTCCTCCTGTCCTCTACCAGGCTCCACCCCCTCCCCCTCTCTTGTATCAGGCTCCACCCCCCTCCCACTGTCCTGTACCAGGCTCCACCCCCTCCCCCTGTCCTGTACCAGACTCCACCCCCCTCCCCCTCTCCTGTACCAGGCTCCACCCCCCTCCCCCTCTCCTGTACCAGGCTCCACCCCCTCCCCCTGTCCTGTACCAGGCTCCACCCCCCTCCCCCTCTCCTGTACCAGGCTCCACCCCCTCCCCCTGTCCTGTACCAGGCTCCATCCCACTCCCCTTGTCCTGTACCAGGCTCCACCCCCCTCCCCATGTCCTGTACCAGACTCCACCCCCCTCCCCCTCTCCTGTACCAGGCTCCACCCCCCGCCCCCTCTCCTGTACCAGGCTCCACTCCCCCTCTCCCTGTCCTGTACCAGGCTCCACTCCCCCTCCCCCTGTCCTGTACCAGGCTCCACCCCCCTCCCCCTGTCCTGTATCAGGCTCCACCCCCCTCCCCCTGTCTTGTATTAGGCTCCACTCCCCTCCCCCTGTCCTGTACCAGACTCCACCCCCCTCCCCC
Source organism: Theodoxus fluviatilis (assembly GCA_034096865.1). NCBI lineage: Eukaryota > Metazoa > Mollusca > Gastropoda > Cycloneritida > Neritidae > Theodoxus > Theodoxus fluviatilis. Next base: position 17,378 of record JAWQFJ010005171.1, read on the forward strand.
TCTCCTGTACCAGGCTCCACCCCCCTCCCCCTGTCCTGTACCAGGCTCCACTCCCCCTCCCCCTGTCCTGTACCAGGCTCCACCCCCCTCCCCCTGTCCTGTACCAGGCTCCACCCCCTCCCC
>JAWQFJ010005171.1:22500-45126 GCA_034096865.1 Theodoxus fluviatilis
ATACGAAGACCTGCTCTCAATCGTGAAAAGCAGAAAGCTGAAGTGGTACGGTCACGTGTCAAGAGGCAGTGGGCTGGCCAAGACCATCCTGCAAGGTACCGTACCAGGTGGGAGAAGGAGAGGCAGGCAGAGAAAGAGGTGGGAAGACAACATCAAAGAGTGGACAGGCTTGACCTTTGCTTACTCACAGCGAGCCACAGAGGATAGAGATCGATGGAGGAAGATTGTCCGAAAGTCATCAGTGATGCCTCAACAACCCATCTCAGGGTTAAGAGACTGAACTGAACTCGTTTCTACATAGGCGTTTAAGCTCGAAACAGAGCTGCATCGCCTTGACGCATGCTGCAAATATATTTATTGTAACCCAATTGAATTCAGCCACCGCACCCCCAATCAGCCGGAACCCTTCCAATAGCTCACCCAGGGGTGGCCTGAAGTAAGCACGTGAGAAGAATGAACAAAGGACACGCACTTAGCCATCTTGACGTCAGATGATGGATGGAAGGATGGATAGTGTTTTACCGCCTATCAGCCTTTGAATTCTATGTAAGGCCATCAAGCACAAAGATCACCAGTTGTTGATGAGTAATTTATGTGTGATAAGATGTGGGCACTGAAAAAGATTTTGCGGGTTTCCGTGTCTACAAAGTGCCTCAGATTTAACAGGAGAGAGAGAGAGAGAACGAACGAACGAACGAACTCTTTATTGTTTAGGCCTTCGGCCCAGTACAACGACTCAGTATCACGAGTATAAATATCACATTTCATGATGTAGACCTCCTTCTCTTAAACGCATGGAGTAAGTATGAGCTCACAGACCTTATTCTCTCTCTTTCCTTATTTGAAAAGCACATAATCAGACTTTCCTGCATAGTTAGCCCAAAACAAAAGTTTAAATATTTCATTCTAATATCTTCATAGGCTGGACACACAAATAGGAAATGTAGTTCATCTTCGTAGTTTTCATTACAACTAGGACACAGCAACGTACCTGCAGTTGGTTCCTTGAATCTATATCGATGTACAGATAGTTCACTGATGCCTAAACGAAATCGTATGTACAGATCCCTAAAAATAGGTTTGTCCAGATCATAGAGATATTGTTCCAACTTATGACTACATTTGAATACTTTATAAATTGAATATCTCTCACTTGTTTGCAACGTAGCATCCCAACGTTCTGTATAACGACAGATCAGTCTACGCTTTAATTCCTTAATGAAAGCGTTTTCTTCCTGGACTTCCTGTCGTCTCCAAATATCGTGAAACTCATACTCAAACAGTATATTCTTTATCTTAATTGCCCGACAATCATTTGAATTAGTTGTACCGATCATCATTTGGTATACCTTCTTGGGGTATCTTTTTTCATCCATCTTCAGTATCCGCAGTCAATATTTCATACAGCGTAGAATAGCTCCGATGTACAATGGATAGCGACCTGTGTCGCCATAAGTCATCAAGTTAGGAGTTCCATTTGACACGTTGAGAAAACCTTTTATCATGTACAGGTGAACTCTCTCAATCTCTTCACAACTGTGCACGCCCCAAACCTCTGCTCCGTAAAGCAAAATTGGCTGAATTTGAACATCGAATACCCTGAAGATGACACTTGGTGATGTACACATTATTCTTTTTAAGGATCTCATGGCCTGTACCACAGCAGCTTTTCCTTTGATTGACAGATTTGCTTGTGCAACATTGTGAGACAGTTTAGTAGAAAATTTGTATCCCAGATAGGTATATTCATTTACTACTTCCAGCTTCTCTCCTCCTACATGCCAGCGTTCATGAGCTGCCAGATGGCCTCCCAAACGAAACACCATAATTTTAGACTTTGACATGTTAATACTCAGACCAACAGCCTCTGCTGAACTTTTTAGATTGTCTAGCTGGTTCTGTAGGCCCATGTGTGTATCTGAAAGGACTACGACATCATCGGCAAACAGGAGGAGATATACTGTTGTGACATCAGGAAAGAGTTGAATACCATGTTTACCCTTTTCGGCCACTACTTTTGCAACCTCCCCTATCACGTAAGAAAAAAGGATCGGCGAACATTTACAACCCTGCTTCAACCCCGAGGTACATTCAAAGTATTCTGTGTGCCCTTCTGGGCACCTCACACAGCTCCGTACACAATAATACATAGACTTTAATATTTGCAACATTTTCCCATGGATACCCTTATTTCTCAAAATACAAAACAATGCATCTCTAGAAATACTGTCAAAAGCTTTGTAAAAGTCAATGAATGCTGCGTATACTTTCTTTCTTCTCCCTAAATATCTTTCTACGATGCTATGTAGGGTGAAAATATTGTCAACCGTACTGTATCCTCTCCGAAAACCAGCTTGCTCCTCTGCTATTAGTTCATGATCTTCCGTCCACTCTTGTAATCGATAATTCAGAATATGTAGAAAAACCTTACTCAATGTACTTATTAAGGATATACCTCTATAATTATTTGGGTCATCCCGGTTACCTTTTTTGTATATTGGAACAATTATTGATTCTCGCCAGATGCTAGGGAACGAACCACTATCAAAAATAACATTGAACAAAGTTTTTAGGTAAGGGACCAGCAGGCTAGTAGAAGACTTTAACATTTCCGCTAATATTCTGTCCGATCCAGAGGCCTTGTGTATCTTTAAAGAGAGAGAGACAGAGAGAGAGAGAGAGAGAGAAAGAGAGAGAGAGAGAGAGAGAGAGAAAGAGAGAGAGAGAGAAAGAGAGCGCGCGCGAAAGAGAGAGAGTGAGAGAGAGAGAGAGAGAGAGAGAGAGAGAGAGAGAGAGAGAGAGAGAGAGAAAGAGTGAGAGAGAGAGGCAGGCAGGCAGGCAGGCGGGCGGGTAGGCGGGCGGGCGGGCAGTCAGGCAGGCGGGCGGGCAGGCAGGCGGGCCAGCAGACAACTAAAGGGGCAGACAACTAAAGGAGCAGACAACTAAAGGGGCAGACAACTAAAGGAGCAGACAACTAAAGGGGCAGACAACTAAAGGGGCAGAAACTAAAGGGGCAGACAACTAAAGGAGCAGACAACTAAAGGAGCAGACAACTAAAGGGGCAGACCACTAAAGGGGCAGACAACTAAAGGACGAGACAACTAAAGGAGCAGACAACTAAAGGGGCAGACCACTAAAGGAACAGACCACTAAAGGAGCAGACAACTAAAAGGGCAGACAACTAAAGAAGCAGACAACTAAAGGAGCAGACAACTAATGGAGTGGACAACTAATGAAGTGGACAACTAAAGGAGCGGACAACTAAAGGGGCAGAGAACTAAAGGAGCAGACAACTAAAGAGGCAGACAACTGAAGGGGCAGACAACTTAAGGAGCGGACAACTAAAGGGGCAGACCACTAAAGGGGCAGACAACTAAAGAAGCAAACCACTAAAGGAGCAGACAACTAAAGGGGCAGACAACTAAAGGAGCAGACAACTAAAGGAGCAGACAACTAAAGGAGCAGACAACTAAAGGGGCAAACAACTAAAGGAGCAGACAACTAAAAAAGCAGACAACTAAAGGAACAGACAACTAATGAAGTGGACAACTAAAGGAGCGGACAACTAAAGGAGCAGACAACTATATTGGCAGACAACTAAAGGAGCAGACCACTAAAGGAGCAGACAACTAAAGGAGCAGACAACTAAAGGAACAGACAATGTAAGAGGCAGACAACTAAAGGGGCAGACAACTAAAGGAGCAGACCACTAAACAAGCAGACAACTAAGGGAGCAGACAACTAAAGGAGCAGACCACTAAAGGGGCAGACAACTAAAGGAGCAGACCACTAAAGGAGCAGACCACTAAAGGGGCAGACAACTAAAGGAGCAGACAACTAAAGGGGCAGTCAACTAAAGGGGCAGACAAATAAAGGGGCAGACCACTAAAGGAGCAGACAACTAAAGGGGCAGACAACTAAAGAAGCAGACAACTAAAGGGGCAGACAACTAAAGGGGCAGACCACTAAAGGAGCAGACCACTAAAGGAGCAGACAACTAAAGGGGCAGACAACTAAAGGGGCAGTCAACTAAAGGAGCAGACAACTAAACGGGCAGACCACTAAAGGAGCGGACAACTAAAGGGGCAGACAACTAATGGAGTGGACAACTAATGAAGTGGACAACAAAAAGAGCAGACAACTAAAAGGGCAGACAACTAATGAAGTGGACAACTAAAAGAGCAGACAACTAAAAGGGCAGACAACTAATGAAGTGGACAACTAAAGGAGCAGACAACTAAAGGAGCAGACAACTAATGAAGTGGATAACTAAAAGAACAGACAACTAAAGGGGCAGACCACTAATGAAGTGGACAACTAAAGGAGCAGACAACTAAAGGAGCCGACAACTAAAGGGGCAGACAACTAAAGGAGCAGACAACTAATGAAGTGGACAACTAAAGGGGCAGACAACTAAAGGGGCAGACAACTAAAGGAGCAGACAACTAATGGAGTGGACAACTAATGAAGTGGACAACTAAAGGAGCAGACAACTAAAGGGGCAGACAACTAAAGGAGCAGACAACTAAAGGGACAGACCACTAAAGGAGCAGACAACTAATGGAGTGGACAACTAAAAGGGCAGACAACTAAAGAGGCAGACAACTAAAGGGGCAGACAACTAAAGGAGCAGACAACTAATGAAGTGGACAACTAAAGGGGCAGACAACTAAAGGAGCAGACAACTAAAGGAGCAGACAACTAAAGGAGCAGACAACTAAAGGGGCAGACAACTAAAGGAGCAGTAAACTAAAGGGGCAGACCGCGAAAAGAGCAGACAACTAAAGGGGCAGACAACTAAACGAGCAGACAACTAAACAAGCAGACAACTAAAGGAGCAGAAAACCAAAGGGGCAGACAACTAAAGGGGCAGTCAAATAAAGGGGCAGACCACTAAAAGAGCAGACAACTAAAGGAGCAGACAACTAAGGAGCAGACAACTAAAAGAGCAGACAACTAAAGGAGCAGAAAACTAAAGGAGCAGACAACTAAAGGAGCAGACAACTAAAGGGGCAGACAGCTACAGGAGCAGACAACTAAAGGGGCAGACAGCTAAAGGAGCAGACAACTAAAGGGGCAGACAACTAAAGGAGCAGACAACTAAAGGGGCAGACAGCTACAGGAGCAGACAACTAAAGGGGCAGACAACTAAAGGAGCAGACAACTAAAGGAGCAGAGAATTAAAGGGGCAGACAACTAAAAGGGCAGACAACTAAAGGAGCAGACAACTAAAGGGGCAGACAACTAAAGGGGCAGACCACGAAAGGAACAGACAACTAAAGGGGCAGACAACTAAAGGGGCAGACAACTAAACGAGCAGACAACTAAAGGAGCAGACAACTAAAGGAGCAGAAAACGAAAGGAGCAGAAAACTAAAGGGGCAGACCGCGAAAGGAACAGACAACTAAAGGGGCAGACAACTAAAGGGGCAGACCACTAAACGAGCAGACAACTAAACAAGCAGACAACTAAACGACCAGACAACTAAAGCAGCAGACAACTAAAGGAGCAGACAACTAAAGGGGCAGACAACTAAAGGGGCAGACATCTATAGGGGCAGACAACTAAAGGAGCAGACCACTAAAGGAGCGGACAACTAAAGGAGCATACAACTAAAGGGGTAGACAACTAAAGGAGCAGACAACTAAAGGGGCAGACAACTAATGGAGTGGACAACCAAAGGAGCAGACATTTATAGGGGCAGACAACTAAAGGAGGAGACAACTAAAGGAGCAGACAACTAAAGGAGCAGACAACTAAAGGGGCAGACAACTAAAGGGGCAGACAACTAAAGGGGCAGACATCTAAAGGGGCAGACAACTAATGGAGCAGACAACTAAAGGGGCAGACAACTAAAGGAGGACACAACTAAAGGAGTAGACAACTACAGGAGCAGACAACTAAAGGGGCAGACAGCTAACGGAGCAGACAACTAACGGGGCAGACAACTAAAGGAGCAGACAACTAAAGGGGCAGACAACTAAAGGAGTAGACAACTAAAGGGGCAGACAACTAAAGGGGCAGACAGCTAAAGGAGCAGACAACTAAAGGAGCAGACAACTAAAGGAGCAGACAAATAAATGGGCAGACAGCTAAAGGAGCAGACAACTAAAGGGGCAGACAACTAAAGGAGCAGACAACTAAAAGAGGAGACAACTAAAGGGGCAGACAACTAAAGGAGCAGACATTTAAAGGAGCAGACAACTAATGAACTGGACAATTAAAGTGGCAGAACTAAAGGGGCAGACAACTAAAGGAGCAGACAACTAAAGGAGCAGACAACGAAAGGGGCAGACAACTAAAGGAGCAGACAACTAAAGGAGCAGACAATTAAAGGAGCAACAACTAAAGGAAGAGACAACTAAAGGAGCAGACAACTAAAGAGGCAGACAACTAAAGGGGCAGACAACTAAAGGAACAGACAACTAAAAGAGCAGACAACTAAAGGGGCAGACAACTAAAGGGGCAGACAACTAAAGGGGCAGACAACTAAAGGGGCAAACAACTAAAGGAGCAGACAACTAAAGGGGCAGACAACTAAAGGAGCAGACATCTATAGGGGCAGACAACTAAAGGGGCAGATAACTAAAGGAACGGACAATTAAAGGAGCAGACAACTAAAAAAGCAGACAACTAAAGGAGCAGACAACTAAAGGAGCAGACAACTAAAGGAGCAGACAACTAAAGGGGCAGACAACTAAAGGAACCGAAAACTAAAGGGGATGATAAATAAAGGAACGGACAACTAAAGGAGCAGACAACTAAAGGAACCGACAACTAAAGGGGCAGATAACTAAAGGAACGGACAATTAAAAGAGCAGACATCTAAAGGAGCAGACAACTAAAGGAGCAGACAACTAAAGGGGCAGACAACTAAAGGAATAGACAACTAAAGGGGCAGACCACTAAAGGAGCAGACAACTAAAGGAGCCGACAACTAATGGGGCAGACAACTAAAAGGGCAGACAACTAAAGGAGCAGACAACTAAAGGAGCAGACAACTAAAGGAGCAGACAACTAAAGGAGCAGACAACTAAAGGAGCAGACAACTAAAGGAGCAGCTAACTAAAGGAGCAGACAACTAAAGGAGCCGACAACTAAAGGAGCAGACACCTAATGAAGTGGACAACTAAAAGAGCAGACAACTAAAGGAGCAGACAATTAAAAGGGCAGACAACTAAAGGAGCAGACAACTAATGAAGTGGACAACTAAAAGAGCAGACAACTAAAGGAGCAGACAACTAAAGGAGCAGACAACTAAAGGAGCAGCTAACTAAAGGAGCAGACAACTAAAGGGGCAGACAACTAAAGGAGCAGACAACTAATGAAGTGGACAACTAAAAGAGCAGACAACTAAAGGAGCAGACAATTAAAGGGGCAGACAACTAAAAGAACCGACAACTAAAGGGGCAGATAACTAAAGGAACGGACAATTAAAGGAGCAGACATCTAAAGGAGCAGACAACTAAAGGAGCAGACAACTAAAGGGGCAGACAACTAAAGGAATAGATAACTAAAGGGGCAGACAACTAAAGGGGCAGACAACTAAAGGAGCAGACAACTAAAGGAGCAGACAACTAAAGGAGCAGCTAACTAAAGGAGCAGACAACTAAAGGAGCCGACAACTAAAGGAGCAGACAACTAATGAAGTGGACAACTAAAGGAGCAGACAACTAAAGGAGCAGACAATTAAAGGGGCAGACAACTAAAGGAGCAGACAACTAATGAAGTGGACAACTAAAGGAGCAGACAACTAAAGGAGCCGACAATTAAAGGGGCAGACAACTAAAGGAGCAGACCACTAAAGAAGCAGACCACTAAAGGAGCAAAGGGCAGACAACTAAAGGAGCAGACAACTAAAGGACGAGACAACTAAAGGAGCAGACAACTAAAGGATTAGACAACTAAAGGGGCAGACATCTAAAGAGGCAGACAACTAAAGGAACAGACAATGTAAGAGGTAGACAACGAAAGAGGCAGACAACTAAAGGGGCAGACCACTAAAGAAGCAGACCACTAAAGGAGCAGACCACTAAAGGAGCAGACAACGAAAGGAGCAGACAACTAAAGGAGCAGACAACTACAGGGGCAGACAACTAAAGGGGCAGACAACTAAAGGGGCAGACAACTAAAGGGGCAGACCACTAAAGGAGCAGACAACGAAAGGGGCAAACAACTAAAGGAAGAGACAACTAAAGGAGCAGACAACTAAAGGGGCAGACAACTAAAGGGGCAGACCACTAAAGGAGCAGACAACTAAAGGGACAGACAACTAAAGGGGCAGAACACTAAAGGGGCAGACCACTAAAGGAGCAGACAACTAAAGGGGCAGACATCTAAAGAGGCAGACAACTAAAGGAACAGACAATGTAAGAGGCAGACAACTAAAGGAGCAGACAACTAAAGGGGCAGACAACTAAAGGAGCAGACCACTAAAGGAGCAGACAACTAAAGGGGCAGACCTCTAAAGGGGCAGACAGCTAAAGGGGCAGACATCTAAAGAGGCAGACAACTAAAGGAACAGACAATGTAAGAGGCAGACAACGAAAGGGGCAGACAACTAAAGGAGCAGACCACTAAAGGAGCAGACAACTAAAGGGGCAAACAACTAAAGGGGCAGAAAACTAAAGGGGCAGACCACTAAAGGAGCAGACAACTAAAGGGGCAGACATCTAAAGAGGCAGACAACTAAAGGAACAGACAATGTAAGAGGCTGACAACTAAAGGAGCAGACAACTAAAGGGGCAGACAACTAAAGGAGCAGACAACTAAAGGAGCAGACAACTAAAGGGGCAGACAACTAAAGGGGCAGACAACTAAAGGGGCAGACAACTAAAGGAGCAGACAATTAAAGGAGCAGTCAACTAAAGGGGCAGACAGCTAAAGGGGCAGACAACTAAAGGGGCAGACAACTAAAGGAGCAGACAATTAAAGGAGCAGTCAACTAAAGGGGCAGAGCGCTAAAGGGGCAGACAACTAAAGGAGCAGACAACTAAAGGGGCAGACATCTAAAGGAGCAGACAACTAAAGGATTGGACAACTAAAGGGGCAGACCACTAAAGGAGCAGACAACTAAAGGGGCAGACAACTAAAGGGGCAGACAACTAAAGGAGCAGACAACTAAAGGGGCAGAGAACTAAAGGAGCAGACAATTAAAGGAGCAGTCAACTAAAGGGGCAGAGAGCTAAAGGGGCAGACAAATAAAGGAGCAGACAACTAAAGGGGCAGACATCTAAAGGGGCAGACAACTAAAGAGGCAGACAACTATAGGGGCAGACAACTAAAGGGGCAGACAACTAAAGGGGCAGACAACTAAAGGAGCAGACAACTAAAGGAGCAGACAACTAAAGGAGCGGACAACTAAAGGGGCAGACAACTAAAGGGGCAGACCACTAAAGGAGCAGACAACTAAAGGGGCAGACAACTAAAGGAGCAGACAACTAAAGGAGCCGACAACTAAAGGGGCAGACAACTAAAAGGGCAGACAACTAAAGGAGCAGACAACTATAGGGGCAGACATCTATAGGGGCAGACAACTAAAGGGGCAGACCACTAAAGGAGCAGACAACTAAAGGGGCAGACAACTAAAGGGGCAGACAACTAAAGGGGCAGACAACTATAGGGGCAGACAACCAAAGGAGCAGACAACTAAAGGAGCCCACAACTAAAGGGGCAGACAACTAAAAGGGCAGACAACTAAAGGAGCAGACAACTATAGGGGCAGACATCTATAGGGGCAGACAACTAAAGGGGCAGACCACTAAAGGAGTAGACAACTAAAGGGGCAGAAAACTAAAGGGGCAGACAACTAAAGGAGCAGACAATTAAAGGAGCAGTCAACTAAAGGGGCAGACAGCTAAAGGGGCAGACAACTAAAGGGGCAGACAACTAAAGGGGCAGACATCTAAAGGGGCAGACAACTAAAGGGGCAGACAACTATAGGGGCAGACAACTAAAGGGGCAGACAACTAAAGGGGCAGACAACTAAAGGAGCAGACAACTAAAGGAGCGGACAACTAAAGGGGCAGACAACTAAAGGGGCAGACAACTAAAAGGGCAGACAGCTAAAGGAGCCGACAACTATAGGGGCAGACATCTATAGGGGCAGACAACTATAGGGGCAGACCACTAAAGGAGCGGACAACTAAAGGGGCAGACAACTAAAGGGGCAGACAACTAAAGGAGCAGACAACTAAAGGGGCAGACAACTAAAGGGGCAGACAACTAAAGGGGCAGACAACTAAAGGGGCAGACAACTAAAGGAGCAGACAACTATAGGGGCAGACATCTATACGGGCAGACAACTAAAGGGGCAGACAACAAAACTAGCAGACAACTAACGGAGCAGACAACTATAGGCGCAGACCACTATAGGAGCAGACAACTAAAGGGGCAGACAACTAAAGGGGCAGACAACTAAAGGGGCAGACAACTAAAGAAGCAGACAACTTTAGGAGCAGACATCTATAGGGGCAGACATCTATAGGGGCAGACAACTAAAGGGGCAGACAACTAAAGGGGCAGACCACTAAAGGGGCAGACAACTATAGGGGCAGACATCTATAGGGGCAGACAACTAAAGGAACCGACAACTAAAGGAGCAGACAACTAAAGGGGCAGACAACTAAAGGGGCAGACAACTAAAGGGGCAGACCACTAAAGGGGCAGACAACTAAAGGAACAGACCACTAAAGGAACAGACCACTAAAGGAACAGACCACTAAAGGAGCAGACAACTAAAGGAGCATACAACTAAAGGTGCAGACAATTAAAGGAGCAGTCAACTAAAGGGGCAGACAGCTAAAGGAGCAGACAATTAAAGGAGCAGTTAAGTAAAGGGGCAGACAGCTAAAGGGGCAGACAAATAAAGGAGCAGACAACTAAAGGGGCAGACATCTAAAGGAGCAGACAACTAAAGGAGCGGACAACTAAAGGGGCAGACCACTAAATCAGCAGACAACTAAAGGGGCAGACCACTAAAGGAGCGGACAACTAAAGGGGCAGACAACTAAAGGGGCAGACAACTAATGGAGCAGACAACTAAAGGAGCAGACAACCAAAGGAGCAGACAACTAAAGGGGCAGACAACTAAAGGGGCAGACAACTAAAGGAACAGACAACTAAAGGGGCAGACAAATAAAGGAGCAGACAACTAAAGGAGCAGTCAACTAAAGGGGCAGACAGCTAAAGGAACAGACAACTAAAGGAGGAGACAACTAAAGGAGCAGACAACTAAAGGGGCAGACAACTAAAGGAGCAGACAATTAAAGGAGCAGTCAACTAAAGGGGCAGACAGCTAAAGGAGCAGACAATTAAAGGAGCAGTCAACTAAAGGGGCAGACAGCTAAAGGGGCAGACAAATAAAGGAGCGGACAACTAAAGGGGCAGACATCTAAAGGAGCAGACAACTAAAGGAGCGGACAACTAAAGGGGCAGACCGCTAAAGGAGCAGACAACTAAAGGGGCAGACCACTAAAGGAGCGGATAACTAAAGAGGCAGACAACTAAAGGGGCAGACAACTAAAGGGGCAGACATCTAAAGGAGCAGACAACTAAAGGGGCAGACAACTATAGGGGCAGACATCTATAGGGGCATACAACTAAAGGGGCAGACCACTAAAGGAGCAGACAACGAAAGGGGCAGACAACTAAAGGGGCAGACAACTAAAGGAGCAGACAACTATAGGGGCAGACATCTATAGGGGCAGACAACTAAAGGGGCAGACCACTAAAGGAGCAGACAACGAAAGGGGCAGACAACTAAAGGGGCAGACAACTAAAGGGGCAGATAACTAAAGGAGCAGACAACTAAAGGGGCAGACAACTAAAAGGGGCAGACAACTAAAAGGGACTGACCGCAAAAATCACTACAGCTGGTCCGGGTAAGCGCAAGACCAGTCTTTATTTTCCTACTTATTCGCCTTTTAAGATTTGAGATGCAGTGGATTTCTTCTTACTTTCAACTCATTCACGGTCGGGCGCTAGGAGGGAAAAAATAGGCAAGCAAGTACTCAGGAGATTGAGTAGCAAGGAAGGAGATTGGGGGTGGGGGTGGGGGGGATGGGGGGGAGAAAGGGGGGGGGGGGGAGAAGGGTGGTGGGGGTCGGGAGAAGGGGGGGGGAGTTAGGGTGGGGTGGGGGTGGGGGGAGAAGGGAGAAGAAGGGGAGAGAAGGGGGGAGGAGAAGGGGGAGGGGAAGGAGAAGGGGGATGGGGAGGAGAAGGGGGAGGGGAAGGAGCGGTGAATACGCAAAGTACATCCAACTATAGATAGCGTACATCACACCGATTACAATAGCACACACCCGTAGTTCTATAATCTATTTCCTGCTTCACAATTCACACACAACCACATTCACCACTATGTAATCGATACAGCGATAACACTCGAACTACAACAGGCAGAGGGATAGAGGACAGGCTGTAAGGTGATCGGTGAGGTGGAAAGAGTTGAGTGGGGAACAAAAATTATATGATGCAGCAAGGAGAATACACTCATAATGATGACACACCAAACATGCACACAACCTTTCAAGTTCAGAAGGAGTGAAAATTCAAGGTCGACAGACAGCTTTCCTGCCTGACACTAGGCACATCTGTCTCCTCTCAGACACCACACACGTCTCCATACAGACATGAACACACCAAACGTCCCTCTCCAGCCTCAGCCATGCCCCCCAGGCCAGGCAGACTGCACAGCACAGCAGTGCACGTACCCACCTCTCCACGAAGCCTCTGGTGGTCAGACCTGTGTCGCTACCTCCTGCCTCCACCCACTACGAGCGCAGTCAACATGGCGGCTGTTTCGCTCTAGTTTCTGTTTCCTGGAAAGGAAGCGACGTTCTCGGTACTTCAACAAGGGAGGCTACTCCAACCGTTGTTTACTTGGTGGGTGAACTCTGGCTGGGAGGTAAACACTGAGCTGGGAGGTAAACACTGAGCTGGGAGGTAAACACTGAGCTGTATAATTCTGCAGCGTGGGGAAATCTCAGAAGAGAGTTGGGAGAAATATCAGCTGGAAACTCGTTTTTTTATATCTTTACAAATTCGATGAACTTTTTTTCCAGCGTTTCACACCCTCCAGAACATCACGTCCCTGCTTACTCCTGACTCATCCTTTTGACGTCAGCAGATCTGGCAGTTACCTGACTTGATGTTACCGTCAGCTTATTTATTTCATTCTTTCTTTTTTCTTCCTACCTTCCTTCCTTTCCTTCTTTATTTCTTACGGGAGGTGGGGTGGGGGCTGCATATGGTCTTTGGCGGTGGTAGAAGTGGTGGTGGCGGTGGCGGTGGCGGTGGCGACGGCGGCTGTGGCGGTGGCGGCGACGGCGACGGCGGTCGTGGTGGCGGTGGCGGTGGCGGTGGCGACGGCGGCTGTGGCGGTGGCGGCGACGGCGGTGGTGGTGGCGGTGGCGGTGGCGGCGACGGCGGTGGTGGTGGCGGTGGCGGTGGCGGTGGCGGTGGCGGTAGTGGTGGAAGTGGTGGAGGCGGTAGAGGAGGTGGTAGTGGTGGTGGAGATGGTGGTGGTGGTGGTGGTCGTGGTGGTGGTGGTGGAGGGGATGGTGATGGTGGTGGCGACGGCGGCGGCGGTGGTGGTGGTGGAGGTCGTCGTCGTTGCGGAGATGGTGACGATGGTGGTGGAGGTGGTGGTGATGGTGCTAATGGTGGTGGTGGTTGTGGTGGTGGTGGTGGTGGTGGGTGTGGTGGTGGTGGTGGTTGTGGCGGCGGTTGTGGTGGTAGTGGTTGTGATGGTTGTGGTGGAGGTGGTGGTGGTGGTGGTGGTGGAGTTGGTGGAGGTGGTGGTGGTGGTGGTGGTGGTGGTGGGGGTGGTGGGGGTGGTGGTAGGGGCGGTGGAGGTGGTGGTGGCGATGGTGGTGGTGGTGGTGGTAGTGGTGGTGGTGGTCGTGGTGGTGATGGTGGTGGTGGTGGTTGTCACGACTCAAACTTGTTCATTGATTTTTCCCCACTGTTTTGAAATTATTTACTCTGCCGGGATTGTCACTGTTGTGCGTGCAAAGGGTGACCCATGCGTTTATCTAATTAGTTTGAGCGGAGCATGGTATGCTGCGATTGTTTCGTTTGTGAAGGTATTTTCTCAGGGTTTCGTGCCAGTTGCACGTGCGTGTCACGAGAATTTCGCATTTCTGTTGGGTGTTTATTTATAGGATGTACGGGGTTTGAGGTGGATTTTTTGATAGAGAGTTCGGACTCTCGTTAAGCCAGTGTGGCTGTTGGATGTTTATAGAGAGTTCTGTCACTCTCGGTAAGCCAGTGTGGCTGTTGGAGAGTGTATCTCCTGTTGGGCTGGTGGCCGGTTGAATGGTGGTTGGCGAATTGGAGTCGCCTGTTTTGTGGGCGTTACCAGTGTATGTTTTGGCGGTTGTGATTCGAGTTCTACTGCTCCTAATCTTGAGAGGTAAGGTTATCAGTTACTTTCGTTCTCTTACTGTCTCGATGTGTTCGCGGCTATATTGTATCTCCCTCAATTTTGTTGTTTCATTGTTTCGTTTTTTCGGAAGTTATAGTTTTTGTTCTGGTTATATTTCAGATTTTTTGGTGCGCCAGACCAGTAACGTGAGTTCGCAGTTTGGTTTATGGCTATAGGCCGTTGGTGTTGTGTGTTGAACTCACCATTTTGTCTACCGTTGGGACCACGTTGGCCAACGAGTAGCATAGTTTGGGTCGTCGTGTTTTAACTTGTCCTTGAACGATACCCCGCCTAGGGTGGCTACAGTGTCGTTGAAAGCTTTTACTGTTTCTCTGAATCTTGTGTGTTGAACTCACCATTTTGTCTACCGTTGGGACCACGTTGGCCAGCGAGTAGCATAGTTTGGGTCGTCATGTTTTAACTTGTTCTTGAACGATATCCAGCCTAGGGTTGCTACAGTGTCGTTGAAAGCTTTTACTGTTTCTCTGAATCTTTGGAGATTCGTCAGTTGTTGTTTTTTGTTACTCCCATACACCCACCTTGTACGGTGTTGTTTTGTTTTGTTTAGAGTGTTTTATTTTCTCTCTTCGATGATGTTGTGTCCGAGGATATTGTTGACTTGGATGGGTTGCTAGCATTGTTGTTTTTTTTGGTTGTCATAGGAAGTAGTTGCGGCGAAAAGTTTGTCGTTTGTGGATCAACTGTGGAAGGTTTGTGTGACTGTGCATTGAGGTGGAAAGGTTGACGAGTATTGCACTTTTAAGTGTTGATTTGTGCTTTGGCATAGTAGAGTTGTTGATTTGTGAATTGAATGTAAACTGTTTTATTAAATCATTTTAAATTTCATCCTGTTTGTGGTGTCTTTGTTTCATAAGAGTATTGACTGAGGAAGGAATTCTTTATTTTTTTAAGATTAAACTGTCTGCTGTTACAAAAAGCCATTTTCTATCAAATCAGCTTTGACAGTGGTGGTGGTAGTGGTGGTGGTGGTGGTGGTGGTGGTGGTCGTGGTGGTGATGGTGGTGGAGTTGGTGGAGGTGGTGGTGGTGGTGGGGGTGGTGGGGGCTGGTGGGGGTGGTGGGGGTGGTGGGGGTGGTGGTGGGGGCGGTGGAGGTGGTGGTGGCGGTGGTGGTGGTGGTGGTGGTGGTGGTGGTGGTGGTGGTGGTGGTGGTGGTGGTGGTGGTGGTGGCGATGGTGGTGGTGGTGGTGGTAGTGATGGTGGTGGTGGTGGGGGTGGTGGGGGTGGTGGTGGGGGTGGTGGGGGGTGTTGGTGGGGGTGGTGGTGGGGGCGGTGGAGGTGGTGGTGGCGGTGGTGGTAGTGGTGGTCGTGGTTTTGCCAACAAAGCACGTTTAATTGTAACGTGCAATGCGCGACAGGGATGAATCTTTCCCTAGAGCCGGACCGGCTGTCAAATATTGATCCTCTAAACCTTAATCCTTCTATAGTAACTACTAGCTTCCTTCGCCCTCTACACCCGCAGTACCCGCTACACTGGAGTATAGCAAAAGACGACCATCTGTAAGGAGGGTGAAATGACAGGAAGGAGAGGGAGAGAGGAGTGTGGAAGCAGACAATAGCGTGTGGCATGTGCAGTTTTTCTGCACAGTCGCTGTGGTTTTTGGAGGCATGTTGCTCACTGCAAGAAGATGTTGGGAGTCATCCAGGAGGTAAAGGTAACGATGCTGAGAAGAGAGAGAGAGAGAGAGAGAGAGAGAGAGAGAGAGAGAGAGAGAGAGACTGATTGATTGATTGATTGATCTTTATTTACCAAGAGAGAGGGGGAGAGAGGGAGAAGAGATCTCACCCTACTACATCTTCCCCTTGCATTTTCTGAACATCGTCCTCGATGTACAAAAAAAACAAAATCTAACATGAACAATTGACATTAACCCAGTGTTGGTTATTCAACTTGTAGCGAGCTTAATCATTCAGCAAGTTAGAAATATGGCCAACCTGGTACACAACATGAAAGCTAACTTGTGCTTATCAAACTAGGAGTGGCCTGGGGCCTTTCGACTCTAGCTGATCGATGCAACAAGCCCGTAATGCTCACCCGGCATTACCACAACATCTCTCAATGGACTTGCGCCTTTAGAGAGGAAACCGCATAACATTAAGAACAAAAACGCATTAAAGGCGTGATCACGGCACACAAATGAAACTTTGGGGTGGTATTTGGCCTGAACCCCACAGATCATTTAACCAGGAATGGACATAAAACAAGACTACACAATCAGACGCATGCTACAACAACATGGAAACAGCGCTAATGAAACCTTGGGTGGTATGTGACCTTGAACCACAAGGATCACTTTGTCCCCCATGAACAAGGAAACAAAATTACAAATGCCACACTTACAGAATAACACCACAAAAAAATTGCTCCTTACGAATTCGGTAAGGAGACGGTTGCTCCATTGTTACCCCCAACCCAACAAGGAGCCCCCTCGTAGGATGCCATCCCCACCCTCCCACACGTCCCCACCCTCCCACACGTCCCCACCCTCCCACACGTCCCCACCCTCCCACACGTCCCCACCCTCCCACACGTCCCCACCCTCCCACACGTCCCCACCCTCCCACACGTCCCCACCCTCCCACACGTCCCCACCCTCCCACACGTCCCCACCCTCCCACACGTCCCTACCCTCCCACAAGTCCCCACCCTCCCACACGTCCCCACCCTCCCACACGTCCCCACTCTCCCACACGTCCCCACCCTCCCACACGTCCCCACCCTCCCACACGTCCCCACCCTCCCACACGTCCCCACCCTCCCACACGTCCCCACCCTCCCACACGTCCCCACCCTCCCACACGTCCCCACCCTCCCACACGTCCCCACCCTCCCACACGTTCCCACATATCCCTGAGCTGACTCTCCAGAATGTTGGTGTACATGTACTCTTCTTATACATTAGTGGCTATATAGTTGATCCACGAAGCGAGATATTCCCTCCCCACTATTTCTGGCCGACACATAAAAGAACCAACCACAGAAATAGAAATGATTATATCGAAACCCTCTGTTCCGTGGAAACTACCATAATGAAAGCATGCACACGATAAAACGTAGTCAAAGTATTTGGTAATCAAACTCAAAATTGTACAATGAAGTTTCAGAAGAACCCCTTTCGTCACTAGCTACGACTATGATATAGATTAAACAGTTCATGCAAATAATACTCAGAGGCATGCATATATAAGGAATATTATGGTGGCCTTACCAGGCAGGTAGGATGAAATGCAATAGACACACGTACTATGCTTATCCCAGGAATAGAAACACATGCATGTCCAATCCGGAAGTTCATTCTCAGCAACAACATGAGAAAACTAGGAAAATTCTACTATCTCTCCTTGGTTATACTTCCTTGAAATGTCATTTACACATATGGCAATTCATGTCCACATTGTGGCCCTTGGCCAGGACCAGGGAGGTGACGCCAGAGGCCGCCATGGCAGAGCACAGGGCGGAGCGCTGCTAGTCGAGGTTGATGCGGCGGTGCCAGCTGCGCCAGGTCTTGGTGGGGGCAAACATGCAACCTCCACGGAGCATGTTGCTGAAGGCACCCTGGCCTGAGTGGTGTGTCCCGCCTCCACGCACATGAGGGATGCGGGCCACGGCAGGTCCTGTGCCCCAGGACTCAGCTGAAGTCTGGTGACCAGCCTTGACAGAGACTGCATAGGGCTGGCGTGTGTTCTTCAGCATCTCGAAGTGGGTGAAGTTAACGATGTCAGGGCGAATGGGGGCCTTGAAGACTGAAGGCAGGTTGATTTGGGTGCCCGAGGTCTCCCCCTTCTCAGAGTACACTGTGATCAGTGGTCGGGCGGCCATCTTGGGGCACAAACAGACCAACTTCAAAAATCCTTCTATGGTGGTGGCTGACGAATCTTCCTCTCCTTGCTAGACATGGTGGCGATTTTAGTCCTGCTTTAATCCAACCCTGCCAACAACGCCAGTTGAAATAGAGTGATCCTGCTTTAGCACGTCCATCCCACTTCTGACACCAGTTGTAAAAGAGTGGTCCGAGCGCTGTGTAATAGCTGTTGCATGTCAGGCGCAGGCTGGAGCTATAGGGAGGCTGTTGGGCCTCTCTACTCCATTATCAGGACAAAACTCCGTTTAGCAGGACAAACCCGAGTTCCTTAGTCAAGGGTACATATTTTATTCAGTCCGCACAAGCTTGGAAAGTGGAGAGACCGCCAGACAGACACGTCTACTCTGCTCCGCTCTCCCGGTCTCCCCCGCTATCCTCGCATCTCTAGCCTCTTTAACAGAGGATATACAATCACGTGTCACTAAACAGGAAGGGTTTGCATCACCCAATTCCCACGCTCTCTCGGACTCCAGCTCGGGACAGACCGATTCCAGGATAAACAAATGTCAGACGTCCATTTGGCCGCTGCAGCGAGGGAGGGGAAGGGAGCAGCTAATGGATAGATGACAGCCGGAGATAGAGAGAGAGAGAGAGAGAGAGAGAGAGAGAGAGAGAGAGAGAGAGGGGGGGGAGGGAGAGAGGGGGGGAGGGGGGAGAGAGGGAGGGAGAAGAGAAGAGATCTCACCCTACTACAGCTATTTAAATAAACTGCCAAAATTCCAACTACTGATGTCGTTACCACAAAGGTAAATAACCTTTAACCTTTCTTACAGCGCCTAGATTATGTGTGTCATGTTTGAATCCAGCATCTTAAATGGAACGGAAATGCATAGCGGCGACCGTACAACACACACGCACACACACACGCAAACACACACACACGCACACACACACACACACACACACACACACACACACACACACTGAGCATTTCAGATGTAGCAATTTGGGTCAGGAAAGGGAAACATTGAATGAGAGTATTTTGCGACAAACCCTGTACATGAGGATATGTTTGGCCACACACGATTGCTTTCAACCATAAGGAATTCATACAAATCAGATATGTACCTAAATGTAATGATGTAAAGATTATGGATTATGGGCATTCAAAATAGTCAGTTTCCTACATCAGATTAAGATAACATTAACAGGTAAAACATTTTGAGAGAGAGAGTGTGGGTGTGTGTGTGTGTGTGTGAGAGAGAGAGAGAGAGAGAGAGAGAGAGAGAGAGAGAGAGAGAGAGAGAGAGAGAGAGAGAGAGAGAGAGAGAGAGAGAGAGAGAGGGAGGTTTAAATGGGAACAGAGAAAGAACTTGTTTGTGACCTTTTTAAGTTTGTTGATGAGAGAATGATATCAGGAGTGGATGCAGAGAACATGGAACAAATTGATTGGACTAAGTTTTGCTACTGCCTAGTTTTCACGGCATGAAAAAAAAACATTCAGTGTACTTGCATTTCCATCCATGATAGTGTGTACTTTACTTTTCAAAATTGAGTATAACTATCCAGTTTTATGATCGGGCTTTTTGTATCCAAATATGAATTCATTGTTTCATTGTTTCGAGAAATGAAGTGGTGCGTAGTGTTTTAGGGCAGAATATCTCTCTTTGATATCTCTCTTTGACTGGCCAAACCGTTTGCAATGTAAGATGACTACATATGAGCACTGGTCAGTCAAATTGAAGTCGTTTCTTTCTTACATTTCAAGCTGCCTAAAAATGCCTGTGTCCGGTCATGACCAAATTCATTGACGATGCATCTCTTGAGTTCCTTTGTGTATTACAATCTTTGAGAGAGAAAGAGAAAGAGAGGGAGAGAGAGAGAGAGAGAGAGAGAGAGAGAGAGAGAGAGAGAGAGAGAGAGAGAGAAAACTGAACTGAACTGAACTGAACTGAACTGAACTGAACAAATTTAATGTGTAGGCCACCGGCCTATTACATTGGGAACGCGGACCACGAAATTGAAACGCGAACAACTCGATCAAAGTCATCAAAACCGGCACCCAGTTTTGGAAAGCACGATTTGCACGTAGGACGAGTGTCTATCATCACCAAAGTCATTTTTTTACGTGCGGACCGTCTAGACAGTTGTCTTGGCGGCGGCGTCCGGCGCTTCTCGGTCTTGTCTTTGTTTACACTCATCTTGCTGTTGAAGGCAGGCAAGTCTGGGGCAAGTGGAACAGGAGCAGCTGCTGCATCACCGGCTGATGACACAAAGTGAGTTTTCTCACAATCATAGAGGCGATCAGCAGATGTAGCTTGGTTGGTGTCGCTGGTATTCAGAGCTGTGTGCACTCCTTTCACCTCCTCCCGCAGTGAATTCTCCACCATCTCCATCCGGTGAGTGAGGACCTCCCCCAGTCTATGAGCTCCGTCGAGATCGAATCAAACGGGAGTTATCTTTTCCTACTTGTGGGCAAACGCGCGTCGCTTACAAAATCTGTGAAAGACACGACTGTTTTTTGGAGCAGACAGTTTGTTGTTTCTACAATGGTGATCGCCTGCTGTGTGAAGAACTGCCACAATAGGCATGACAGCGAGAATGATCGACGTTTTTTTGTCATCCCGCGTATTGTAACGCGAAAAGGCAAGGAAATGCTGGATCTCACAACTCAAAGGCGCCGTGAGTGGATTGCTCAACTGAACCTGAAGTCACTCACTTTTGACACTAAGGCAGATCGACGTGTTTGTTCGGATCACTTTGTAAATGGTGAGAATTTGTTATGTTTTGCGTTTTGTAACTTAACAAATACTAGAAAAGACGGAAAGAGAGTATGCAGGACAGATTACAGGGGAGAAAGAAAGGCCAAGATTTGACTTTTTGATACTACAAAACAGTTTATTTCAGACCATTTTTGGTGATACGTCTTACTGAAAATAGTTTGCGTAATGACAACCTGTCTTAAATTATTCTTACGTTTTCATACGCTTTCCTCGTGATTCTTTGCGTTTTGACACCCTTTCACATAAATATTTTTTACGTAATTTCGTGTGGTTTTTTTACGTGAAAAACGCAAGATCTTAGTTCTTACGTGATGTTTAACCTTGCTAACAATGAATGTAAATAAATCTGAGTAAAATGTTCTGCTCTTTTTCAGGAGCACCAGCCTACATTCGTGATGTGACCAGCCCTAGCTGGAAGCCAGCGCTCAAACTGGGCCACACGAGAGGAGATATGCTGCTTGGAGGAGAAAAGTTGCTTGGTGAAAGGTATGAGAGACTAAATGCAAGAAAAGGCCGAGCTCAAGAGAAGGACAAAAGTAAATCTACTGAGAGTGATGCAGGTGCTAGCTTTACAGCACCAAAACCCGAAAAGGCCGGACACGGTAGCACATTCTGTCAAACGGACATTGACAACAACAGGAGCTTCCTGACACTTGAAGAAGAGAATACGATGACAGAAGAATTAAATGGACTGTTGCTTGAAAATGTTCAGCTCAAACAAGAGCTTGCAAAAAAGAAAATAACAATGGAATCTTTGCAGGATCAAGATGATACTGTCAAATACTTTACTGGAATACAGAATTATGTAACACTGGTTGCTGTATTTAATTTTATTTCAGACCAAATGCCCAAAGACAGAAGACGGGCCCTGGAACCCTTCCAAGCCTTGATGCTCACACTGATGCACATTCGCTTAAATACGCCACTGCAACATCTGGCATACATTTTTAGTATTGCTAGGTCAACTGCATCAAAGGTGTTTCATGAAACAGTACACATCTTGTATTATTGCTTGAAACCCTTAGTGTTCTGGCCGGATACAAATGTAATCAGAGCAGGGCTTCCATTACAGTTTCAGGTATATCCATGGAACAAAACTGTGTCCATCATTGACTGTTTCGAGGTATTTATAGAGCGACCTTCAAGTTCTGATGCTAGTGCGCTCACTTGGTCTCATTACAAAGGCAACAACACCATTAAATACCTTATTTCAATTACACCGAATGGTCACATTTCATTTATCTCAGAGGGTTGGGGTGGCAGAACAAGTGACAAAGCAATTACAAGAGAATGTGGATATTTGAACAACTTACTGCAAAATGATTTAGTTCTAGCTGACAGAGGTTTTGATATTTCAGAACTGGTGGGCATGCGAGGTGCAGAGGTAAAAATACCGGCATTCACAAGAGGTAAAAGCCAGCTATCAGCTATGGAGGTGGAATCTACACGAAATCTAGCTCATCTCCGAATTCATGTAGAAAGAGTTATTGGTGTGCTGTGTGGCAAATTCACAATACTGAGGAATGTAATACCAACTGAAATGTTGTTCGCAAGAGAAGGTGAACAGGTTACTACTTTGGACAAAATTGTCAC
>JAWQFJ010005173.1:0-5000 GCA_034096865.1 Theodoxus fluviatilis
CCCATTACATTGAATCGAAGCGCTAACGAAAAACGATTATGTACAATAATTTCTTCAAATACTGGCAACCAGTTTTCGGGAAAGCAACGCGCACAAGTGCATCGAATCAGTTCATGAGAAAGTTCATGTTCTGCGTGCAGCCCGCGAAGGTTGCAGTCGCGTCGGCGACGTCCTGCTCGCAGCTCTCTTGTTTACGCTGGCTGCATCCCTGCTGGGTTGGTGAACAGCTCTAGGCCGAAGTGATGGTCGGGTGTCACTGGGTGGTCTGTAAGGTGACGACAGGATGGTCCTCTTGTCGGGTGCCTCGGGATTGGGCAGGCAGTTGGTAGGAGCTGATGGAAGACATGAAGCTTGGTCTGTGACTTTGCTCAAACCACAAACCCCCGCAATGCTGTTCTCGAAAGTGAGCACTTGTTTCTCCAGGGCACGCGACATGCTCCGAGACGTCTCGCTCATCGCATTTTGGAGGTCTTTCAAAGTTGCTTCTTTGCTAGGAGATGGAACCGTAGCGCTGTGTGGGTCATCTTGTAGGAATGGTGCCTCTACTGCAGGGGAATCCTTGTGGGAGACAGGGGCTGCTGCTTCTTCGGTGTTGTCAGCACAGCTGGAGGGGTCAGAGGTCACGGGTGGCTGTGTGAAGTAGTCGGCCGACTTTAGGGAGCAAGTATTTCGTGCAGCAGCGTGGGCAGAAACAGTTCTCTTCAAGACATCAATTTCGACACAATTTGCTCGCGAAAAATATTCAGAATGTCTCTGCTCACCCCTCTGTCGATGCTCTTCTGCACGTTGATGGTCCCGTCGTCTCTGTGCTGGAGTCTTCTTACGCCAAAAGCCTCGCCTGTCGCCGATCGTAAGCAATGGCTGACTGTCGCGCTGCCTAAATCTCAACACAACAACGACATTTCCCCGTTCAAACCATCCACCTTCCAACTCGTATGCTCCTCTGACGCCAGCAAGGATGTCAAGAGCGTCTCCAGGACAGCTGGAAGTCCAGCGACTGGCATGGTGCTGCTGTTATTCAAGATACGGTGAACTGGCCGGAGCGAAGCAAACACGTCCGACCGGCGCGAGCGTTAGCCGCCCAATGGAGGGAGGGAGAGAGAGAGAGAGAGAGAGAGAGAGAGAGAGAGAGAGACAGACAGACAGACAGACAGACAGACAGAGAGAGACAGACAGACAGAGAGAGAGACAGAGAGAGAGAGAAACAGACAGACAGAAAGACAGACAAACAGACAGACATAGACTGCCAAACAGCCAGCCAGTCAGCCGGAAAGAGTGACAGACAGATACACACACACACACTCACACACACACACACACACACACACACACACACACACACACACACACACACACACACACACACACACACACACCACACACAAACACACACACAAACACACACACAGACAGACAGACAGACACACACACACACACACACACACACACACACACACACACACACACACACACACACACACACACACACACACATACGCACAGAGAGACAGACAGACAGACAGACAGACAGACAGACAGACAGACAGACAGACAGACAGACAGACAGACAGACAGACAGACAGACAGACAGACGCACGCACGCACACACACACACACACACACACACACGCACAGAGAGACAGACAGACACACACACGCGCGCGCGCGTGCGCGCCGACTTATAAACGTATTCATAAACTCTTTGGAGAGAGGGCAATACAAGAGGAAATGCTCTTCATTTTCTGTGATTCTTCGCAAAAACACTATCTAACGGGACCGCCAGCTTCGCCGAATTGCGAGAAAGGTCCAGAGCACAGTGATTCGCGGGAACATTACTTCCGGTGAGTCACTATTTTACAATAGCTGCGCTGTTCGCTCTCTGATGAAGGGTCACTAACTTATAATAATAATTTATCAGTCTGAAGAATACTTCTTGATGACAAGTACAGCACCTAAACTTTTGCCCCCCCAAAACTAACGTCAACACTGAAAAATCACGCGTAGGCCTACATTGCCGCACTGGTCTGGAAAATGTAAACGAATTGATCGACAATGAATTCTTGCTTCATTGCGCTCAACGTGTCTTTGATTACGAAATTAATACACAACATTTTTTCAATCTTCGAGTTATACAAATGCAGATATACATGAAAGACCAACTATGTGAAAACACGATTATTACTAGTCCACTGTAGCTTTGCATTCTACCGGAAGCGATGTTCCCGCGAATGTGAAAACGTCACAGAGAGGCCAGTGACAAATCGCGTTACAACTGCAGAAGCTGACGGTCCCGTTATATAGTGTCTTTGTTCTACGTACTGCGCACTTTGCATCCTGGCGTCTTTGTTCTACGTACTGCGCACTTTGCATCCTGGCGTCTTTGTTCTACGTATTGCGCACTTTGCATCCTGGCGTCTTTGTTCTACGTATTGCGCACTTTGCATCCTGGCGTCTTTGTTCTACGTACTGCGCACTTTGCATCCTGGCGTCTTTGTTCTACGTACTGCGCACTTTGCATCCTGGCGTCTTTGTTCTACGTATTGCGCACTTTGCATCCTGGCGTCTTTGTTCTACGTACTGCGCACTTTGCATCCTGGCGTCTTTGTTCTACGTATTGCGCACTTTGCATCCTGGCGTCTTTGTTCTACGTACTGCGCACTTTGCATCCTGGCGTCTTTGTTCTACGTACTGCGCACTTTGTATCCTGGCGTCTTTGTTCTACATACTGCGCACTTTGCATCCTGGCGTCTTTGTTCTACGTAGTGCGCACTTTGCATCCTGGCGTCTTTGTTCTACGTACTGCGCACTTTGCATCCTGGCGTCTTTGTTCTACGTACTGCGCACTTTGCATCCTGGCGTCTTTGTTCTACGTACTGCGCACTTTGCATCCTGGCGTCTTTGTTCTACGTAGTGCGCACTTTGCATCCTGGCGTCTTTGTTCTACGTACTGCGCACTTTGCATCCTGGCGTCTTTGTTCTACGTACTGCGCACTTTGCATCCTGGCGTCTTTGTTCTACATACTGCGCACTTTGCATCCTGGCGTCTTTGTTCTACGTAGTGCGCACTTTGCATCCTGGCGTCTTTGTTCTACGTATTGCGCACTTTGCATCCTGGTGTCTTTGTTCTACGTATTGCGCACTTTGCATCCTGGCGTCTTTGTTCTACGTACTGCGCACTTTGCATCCTGGCGTCTTTGTTCTACGTACTGCGCACTTTGCATCCTGGCGTCTTTGTTCTACGTACTGCGCACTTTGCATCCTGGCGTCTTTGTTCTACGTATTGCGCACTTTGCATCCTGGCGTCTTTGTTCTACATACTGCGCACTTTGCATCCTGGCGTCTTTGTTCTACGTATTGCGCACTTTGCATCCTGGAGTCTTTGTTCTACGTACTGCGCACTTTGCATCCTGGCGTCTTTGTTCTACGTACTGCGCACTTTGCATCCTGGCGTCTTTGTTCTACGTACTGCGCACTTTGCATCCTGGCGTCTTTGTTCTACGTACTGCGCACTTTGCATCCTGGCGTCTTTGTTCTACATACTGCGCACTTTGCATCCTGGCGTCTTTGTTCTACGTATTGCGCACTTTGCATCCTGGCGTCTTTGTTCTACATACTGCGCACTTTGCATCCTGGCGTCTTTGTTCTATGTACTGCGCACTTTGCATCCTGGCGTCTTTGTTCTACGTACTGCGCACTTTGCATCCTGGCGTCTTTGTTCTACATACTGCGCACTTTGCATCCTGGCGTCTTTGTTCTACGTACTGCGCACTTTGCATCCTGGCGTCTTTGTTCTACGTATTGCGCACTTTGCATCCTGGCGTCTTTGTTCTACGTATTGCACACTTTGCATCCTGGCGTCTTTGTTCTACGTACTGCGCACTTTGCATCCTGGCGTCTTTGTTCTACGTACTGCGCACTTTGCATCCTGGCGTCTTTGTTCTACGTACTGCGCACTTTGCATCCTGGCGTCTTTGTTCTACGTACTGCGCACTTTGCATCCTGGCGTCTTTGTTCTACATACTGCGCACTTTGCATCCTGGCGTCTTTGTTCTACGTATTGCGCACTTTGCATCCTGGCGTCTTTGTTCTACGTACTGCGCACTTTGCATCCTGGCGTCTTTGTTCTACATACTGCGCACTTTGCATCCTGGCGTCTTTGTTCTACATACTGCGCACTTTGCATCCTGGCGTCTTTGTTCTACATACTGCGCACTTTGCATCCTGGCGTCTTTGTTCTACGTATTGCGCACTTTGCATCCTGGCGTCTTTGTTCTACGTATTGCGCACTTTGCATCCTGGCGTCTTTGTTCTACGTACTGCGCACTTTGCATCCTGGCGTCTTTGTTCTACGTATTGCGCACTTTGCATCCTGGCGTCTTTGTTCTACGTACTGCGCACTTTGCATCCTGGCGTCTTTGTTCTACGTATTGCGCACTTTGCATCCTGGCGTCTTTGTTCTACGTACTGCGCACTTTGCATCCTGGCGTCTTTGTTCTACGTACTGCGCACTTTGCATCCTGGCGTCTTTGTTCTACGTACTGCGCACTTTGCATCCTGGCGTCTTTGTTCTACGTACTGCGCACTTTGCATCCTGGCGTCTTTGTTCTACGTACTGCGCACTTTGCATCCTGGCGTCTTTGTTCTACGTACTGCGCACTTTGCATCCTGGCGTCTTTGTTCTACGTACTGCGCACTTTGCATCCTGGCGTCTTTGTTCTACGTACTGCGCACTTTGCATCCTGGCGTCTTTGTTCTACGTATTGCGCACTTTGCATCCTGGCGTCTTTGTTCTACGTATTGCGCACTTTGCATCCTGGCGTCTTTGTTCTACGTATTGCGCACTTTGCATCCTGGCGTCTTTGTTCTACATACTGCGCACTTTGCATCCTGGCGTCTTTGTTCTACATACTGCGCACTTTGCATCCTGGCGTCTTTGTTCTACGTACTGCGCACTTTGCATCCTGGCGTCTTTGTTCTACGTACTGCGCACTTTGCATCCT
>JAWQFJ010005173.1:10000-15000 GCA_034096865.1 Theodoxus fluviatilis
TCTCTACACACCAGACTGCAAGCCCATTTCATCCTGTAGCTGTGACACTCTACTCACGTATGCTGACGACAAAGTTCTCATAGGCCTCATCACCAAGGACGACAACTCCGCATTCATCCAGGAAGTCAACAACCTCGTTTCCTGGTGCGACGAAAACTTTCTCTAAATCAACCCAAAAAAGACAAAAGAGATGCGGATTGACTTCAGGAAAAACTCTATGGCCCCAGTCCCTCTTGTCATCAAGGGAGAGAAGATCGGAGCAGTGACATCCTACAGGTATCTGGGGGTTACGTTTGACAACGGTCTCAAGTGGACAGAGCACACACAGGCAATCCAAAAGAAAGCAACGCAGAGACTGTATTTCCTCAGGAAACTTAAGCAGTTTCGAATGGACAAAACCATTCTCGAACTTTTCTATTAGTCTGTGATACAGTCCACCCTCACTTATTGCATAGCTTATACCATCGGGAACTTGTCAGTAACAGACAGGGAAAAAGTCTACAAAATCATCAAAAGTGCAGGAAGAGTGATAGGAAAACAATTACGGGAGATCGAAGAACTGGGTGCTGATGCTGTTTCAGTGAAGGCTCTATCGGTGCTAGCAGATCCAACTTATCCACTGAAAGCGCACTACATCCGCGCACAATCTGGTGTTCGGTACCTTTCCATTAAAGCCAGAACATCCAGACTGAGAAATTCTTTTCTTCCCCTGTCGATCCGATATTTAAATACCTGTGCTCGCTGAACGGGATTCAGGACAGTCTGCAGGCACGATGATAGTAGAGTGCATGTCTCCTTTTGATGTGGGAGTTGCGGGAGGGGATGGAATGGCGGAACTACGAGGAGGAGGGTCGGGGTGGGTTGGAGGCTGAGTGCGAACGGTCTGGGTGTTGGAGAGTCAGAAAGAAAAGATGGAGGGTTAAGGGGAGGTGGGCGAGGGAGGGAGGGGTGAGTTGTCTTCACTTTTATGTATGTATGAATATTTTTGTTCTTTGTAAGAGCTGATCATTGCCAAAATATTTTCCAATTAAGGATAATAAAGTATATCTGTATCTGTATCTGTACGCACGCATGCTCATACACACAACACACACACAGAGACACACGTACACACACACACACATACGTACACACATACGTGTACACACATACGTGTACACACACACATACGTGTACACACACACATACGTGCACACACACACACACACACACACGATTACCATGAGGCACACTTGGCTACAAACGTGGCAGTGGTTTTGACAGTCCAGGCTAAAGCTGCAGCAGGTAAAATTTCGGCACGGCCTGTCCAATCGATCTTTCCATACGACTCCACTGCGGTCGAGTCCGGCTTCTACCTGTCTGTTTCTCCGTTCCTCAGTCCCTCCACCCATCCGCCTCTGTTTCTTTCTCTCTCCGCCTGTCCTTCTCGAACCCATCACCTTGTGGTCCCATTGTAATCATTACCAAGCATGTCTCTTTTCGGCAGACCAACGTTTTTGCGGGTGAAATTCCGTAGTGTTGCGACTGTCTTTCCGTGTGGCAGCGCGATGACTGAGACCAAAGATCAGCGAAGCTAGCCTTACCTCAACGAGAGCGGAGGAGCGCTGCAGTGACGAGGCGAAACGGTAGTCGAGGCGTTGTTGTCGTGATGCCAGAACCAGGAGAGACTCCTGGGGGAGACCTGGAGACTGACTGGGAACATCCTGCCACAGCTGTTCTCCTGCCTCGCCTTTCCACCAGAAACGGTTCAGTTTCCCATCTGGCCAGAACGCTACACGGGTTTGACGTCACGGGTAACCAATCAGCACGAACGGTTGCTATGACGACCACAGCTGAAGTCCTAGGCGCGGTGTTGTCGCCAGTCCGCTGCACCGCAGCCGCTGGCGTCGCGTAGCAACGGCCTCAGTCGTCATTAACACGGTTGCCAATAGAAAAAAGAACATACAAATATTGTCATCACGGAGTACGCTCTTTTGACTCATTCTCTCTGTCTGCTGCCATTCAATAACGAGTTTCTTTGAGGGGAAAGTCGATTCATTGACGACATTTGCGAGATTGCTCACCTAGCACAAGCTTTTATTTTTCTCTTTCATATCAGTCTCGTGGGTCATTCCTGAATGCCTTACGCCAGATGGCACACATGGATTGAAGATTTTAGCTTTTTCCTCCTCTTGAGATCCACGCTGCGCTGGTTATGGAGGTCGCCATGTAGATGCCAGTGGGATTAACAATGATTACTCAACAATGGAGACTCGCTTCGCTACTTGTCAGAAACACAAACCTCACCCAGACGACTACCCGTACCCTTTCTACAAATTGATTAATTGCCACCTGTTGTGAAGACCGAGCATCTGAAATGTTCACAGCCCATGTCAGTGTTGCTTTGATTGGTGTTCTGTTTCCCCGGCACCATTTATGATGCAGGACATGAATGCGTTAATTGATTTTTTATAAATCGGGAATATAACACGATTCGGAGTAGTAGAATGAAACACGAAATTCTTGACAAGGCAATCTCTGAATCATAAGTGAGCAGCAGAATTCCACGTAAGTGTTGTACCTGCTGGACAGAAACGCTCGCAGCGTATAACTATAACGTCACTGACTGTGAGGCACATTCTGGTTGAGTGCCTCTGCTATTGTCGACAGTCGGAGATGTTTTCAATTAACGTATCTCTCTGATGTATCTAAACATCCTTTGTCTGTGATACGATGCCAATTTTGACCTACACCTCAGTAAAAGTAGTACATAATCTTTGTTTTAAGCTTGTTATGAAAGATTGTTTGATGACCTTTCTTTTTGTAACCCTTTTGTATGGTGTTTTAAGACAATCTTCTGGCCCCATATAGCTTTCTCAAGCTAATAGGCCGCTAAAGTTAATTCATTCATTCGATATATTGTGTGACGACAATTGAATTAATCCGTTCAATTCTTCCGCTTGCGGGAATGTTTCCTTCAAGTATAATTGGGGTTACTTGCAAGCAGCTTTTTGAAGAGTAATGGGAATCATGAAACTGCCTAAAATGCACTTCTTCTTGTACATGATGTCTTCGCTTTCACGCAGTATTCTCAACGATTGTATAGTATTATTGTATTACTTTATTTGAAGAGGATACACTTGAACTTATCGTCCATCCTCTAGTGGTCCTCTGTTTTAAAAGTCTCTCTCTCTCTCTCTCTCTCTCTCTCTCTCTCTCTCTCTCTCTCGTAATTAATTACATGTCAATGGAAGGATATGATCTCATGAGATGATGATTGGCTTTAAACTTTTTAACAGTCAACATTTTTTACTGCTAGTGGTAAGGAATTCCATATCATGGCAGCTTTATAAGAAAATGATTTTCTGTAGAGTTCTCTATAGACATGCGGAATACGGAGGCTGCATTGAGCATTTGATCTAAGAGCTGTATTGTGCGTTATTTCAACCGTCTCCATGGAGCTTCAGCGTTGAGTAGGGGAGAGCGGGGCTGGTTGTAACATTTTTAAAATTACGACTCATCACGCATTACATGCTTAACATTTAAGCAACTTTAATCAATCAATCAAAACTAAAAACATTCGTTTTAACGTTGAAACTGAAACAATTGTTCAAATCTGCACCGTTTGTCTCCAAGGTGAACAAAACTGACGTAACCCTACTTGTTACAACTTGCCCCACATGTGGGGTAAGTTGTAACAAGCCGTGGGGCTGGTTTTAACACAATGATATTGGACATTAAAAAAGACTTAATGGTATTCCACGGCATGTACTTGCACAAACAAAGCAAACACACGTGTAAATGTGCCAGTGACATAATCAGCACATCAATCTGAGTCATCTGAATCACAGTTTTGACAGATGTAACTGGGTTTTTCTGTGTACATTCTTCATGAGACCAATTCTTGCACCTCACACACTGAACCCATTTTTCGTTTGGCATGCTGTTTGAATAGGGTTCACAACAAACCAAACAAAAATCCTCCTCAGAGTCTGTGAAAACAGTCAGAATTTTTGTAGCTTAATGTTTTTCTCGACTTTTCTTTCCCTTTCTGTTTCGGCAGTGTGTTTCTACCTCCTGTTCTAATAGGTGCACGTTTTCTGTTAGTTTTTTTTCCCCCGGCTCAGCTTGTTCTTTTCTGGGGTGTCGGTTAAAATTGCTGTCTGTCTACGTTTCCTTCCTCGTGATCCAACGTGCCTTGGAGCTGCTTTGGGGAAAGGCCTCACTTGTTGCGGGGAGAAGTCGTCACCAGCGTTCAAGAGAAGCTCTGTTGCCTCTATGAAGTTCTGCTGGGTGTCTGGTGCAGATGTTGGCTTCTGAACAGGCACAACTGCATCATAGTGAGCCCCCGCCTGTTCCCCAGAAAACAGGAGATGGACACTGCCAGTAGAAGTGGCTCCAGGTCGACCAGGGTTCAACACCGTCTCCAGGTGGTTCCCATGTCTGACCTGGAGAATGACTGCACTGATGCCAAATGCATTGGACAATGCGGACACTATTAGTATTAGATCTGACGTGTCATTGTTGTATTGTTT
This sequence comes from Theodoxus fluviatilis, assembly GCA_034096865.1. Lineage (NCBI taxonomy): Eukaryota > Metazoa > Mollusca > Gastropoda > Cycloneritida > Neritidae > Theodoxus > Theodoxus fluviatilis. The sequence goes on from JAWQFJ010005173.1 coordinate 14,515, forward strand.
ATCTGTGATGTATCTCTGTAGCTCTTCCTCTAAATTTGTGTCTTTACTGCCAAACTGTTCATACAAAAACTTGTGGTCCTGCACTTCTTTTGTTAACTTTACACAGAGGTCATCGGTAGAGAGGACTGCAATTCCTTCTGACTCCAAGCATGTCTGAAAAGCGTAAAGAAGACAATGCCCATCCCCACGCACCCTTTTCAACTCCTTGTTCTTTTCCAAAAGGTATCTGTCCGTTGGATTCCGAATGTTTTTTCTGTTCGTTGGTTGGGACCCTCGCTGAGTCATCTGCCCATCCGTGATAGCCAAGCCTGTAGCTTGCATCTGTTGAAGTGGCTGTGCTGCTGGGTTTGATACCAAGTCTTCAGAAGTGCTCCCAGAAGGTTCGGTTCGCTGAGTCATCTGGCCATTTGTGGTAGCCAAGCCTGTAGCTTGCATCTGTTGAAGTGGCTGTGCTGCTGGGTTTGATACAAGTCTTCAGAAGTGCTC
>JAWQFJ010005173.1:20000-27500 GCA_034096865.1 Theodoxus fluviatilis
ACTGCTGTGGAGGTCAGCGATGCGTTCCCAGATGTATGGGCAAGCGTGGGAGTCTGTCCCACCTGCAAAATCTTTGAAGTGCACCTGTAGGCCGCGCTTTGGTTGACATCCTGTAGCCGGACAGCTGTGGAGGAAGCCTGCGGTGAGCCAGGCCAGACAAATGCGAAATGCGGTGAACACATGACACGAATGCAAATCAACGGCCCCGTGCCGTTTTTCATGGAAGGCAATACTTTTTTAATGGAGGATTGTCGCCTTACCTACTCTTGGCTTTATCTCGGAGAGGGTAGAATCATGGGTTATCGATGTCCTAATTTGTTATCATAATTGAGAAAAAGTTGATCTGCGACCGGATCATCCGGCGCCATCACTGGCTCCGACCTCCAGCCTCTCAGTGATCGCTACCCCAGTGTGGCCCTGAGGAAGATGGGCAAGATTCGATCTGACGACCGCCACCCTCTGCACCAGGCATTCGCGTCATGCGAACCCACTCGTGAGTCCTCACGTCGCCTGAGATGCTGGCCTGCCAGAACAAACCGCATGAGGGATTCGTTCCTCCCGACAGCCATCCGTCTCTTCAACGAGTCCCGATGAATGGGTAGTATGCATGAAGATTGTTGTGAGACTTGACGTGACTGTGGGACCAGGAGTGACGCGAACTGTGACTGAAGAGTGATGTGAACTGTGACTGTGAGGATGAGTGATGAGAGCTGTGACTATGTGACCAGGATTGATGTGACATATGACGGAGGATTGGAGTAAAGTGAACTGGGACTATGAGGACTTGTAGTGCTGTGAACTGTGACAGAAAGGACTATGAATGGTGTGAACTATGTCTGTGACAACAAGGATTAACATGTGAGAGTGTGTTTGTGTGTGTGTGTGGGTGTGTGTGTGTGGGGGGGGGGGGGGGGGGGGGGGGGAGTGCATGCATTATGCGTTGATGATCGTGTATATGTGCTGTGTGTGGTTGTTGATGTGCATGCCTGTCTCTTGTTGGTCTTTCCTGTGATTGTGTTGTGATGCAGGATGAAGAACATGATGGGGGGGGGGGGGGGGGGGGGGGGGGCCTTGTACATGTGTTATGGTTGAGGATTGGGTATGTGTGATTGCGTGACGATGATTGTTTGATGTGCATGCTTGTCTTTTGTTCCTTCTGTGATTACTTGCTGCGGTGTAAAATGTTTCTCTATTTAAATTGAATTGCCTATGATGTAGCGCTAAATGTCTCCTATCTTATTGTGTCTTTCTGTTTTGACTCCATAACTTGAGCGATGTGATTGAGTTAATTAATGTTGAACTTCTTGTACGTTTCTGTTTTTGTATTTATGTATTATGTTTTTGCCACTGACAAAACGAATTTCCTTGTACAATGAGGACAATAAAGTATCATGTATCTCGTATCTTGTATCTGTCTGTCTGTCTGTCACATACTAACATAACGCACTTATTAAATGAAAGCGATGTACATAAAACGCGCGATGTTGCAATGTTTATATATTACAGCATGAACCGTCGCCAAAAAATAAATTACCGAAAGAACTCTATGTAATCCATCCTGTAACCTGTAAATGATCAAAATGATCACCTGTCAGGAACTCCTTCTATACTCTACAACGTAGTTTTATTCGGTCTCAGTACACTAACTGACCTATATTATCGTCAACCTATTTGTTATAATAATGTTCGCTTGATGTGATATAATTTTGTTATCACAGTATTGATTGTAACTGTTCTACTGTAAAGATCTCATGTGATCTTCTCTGAGAGTATTCTAAACATGTATTTTGATCACTGTACATTTTGAACTGCTCTACAACTTTGTGTATATATATATATATATATCATTGCAATTTTACATGTTTGTACTGTTATAACCATGATGGGTCGTCGGCCGAAATAAAGATTCAGATTCAGATTCTGTCTGTCTGTCTGTCTGTCTGTCTGTCTGTCTGTCTGTCTGTCTGTCTGTCTGTCTGTCTGTCTGTCTGTCTGTCTGTCTGTCTGTCTGTCTGTCTGTCTGTCTGTCTGTCTGTCTGTCTGTCTGTCTGTCTGTCTGTCTGTCTGTCTGTCTGTCTGGTCTGTCTGTCTGTCTGTCTGTCTGTCAGCTCTCTCTCTCTGCTCTCTCTCTCTCTCTCTCTCTCTCTCTCTCTCTCTCTCTCTCTCTCTCTCTCTCTCTCTCTTTCTCTCTCTCGTCTCTCCCCTCCCCCCCCCCCTCTCTCGTTCTCCTTTCCTCCCAGCCCGAGGGTCCCTAGTGACCAGACCTCACACGTGGAGAGGGGAGTGCAAGGAGGGGGCAAGAGAGCAGCCACCTGAGTGAGCGCCAAGTCTGACCACACCCTTGTCCTGCCTAATGACCGTAACCTTTGCGTATCCACGTCTTCCAAGCCGCAGGAGGCGTCGCCCTTAATATAGCTTTGTGCCCCATGGTGAGGAGGGAGTGGGTGGTAGGGGCGGGAGGAGAGTAAAATGGATCAGTGGTCGATGTGTATTTGTGTGTGTGTGTGTAAATGTGTGTATGTGTGCATGTTTGTGTGTGTGCTTGTGTGTGTGTGCGTGCTTGTGTGTGTGTGTGTTTGTGTGAATGTGTGTGTGTAAATGTGTGTGTGTAAATGTGTGTGTGTGTGTAAATGTGTGTGTGTGTGTGTGTGTGTGTGTGTGTGTGTGTGTGTGTGTAAATGTTGTGTGTGTGCTTGTGTGTGTGTGTGTGTGTGTGTGTGTGTGTGTGTGTGTGTGTGTGTGTGTGTGTGTGTGTGTGATAACTTTAAGTCGTCGTCGTCGTCGTCGTCGTCCTCCTCCTCCTCCTCCTCCTCCTCCTCCTCCTCCTCCCCTTCCTCCTCCTCCTCCCCTTCCTCCTCCTCCTCCCCTTCCTCCTCCTCCTCTCTCCTCCTCCTTCTCCTCCTCCTCCTCCTCCTCCTCCTCCTCCTCCTCCTCCTCCTCCTCCTCCTCCTCCTCCTCCTCCTCCTCCTCCTCCTCCTCCTCCTCCTCCTCCTCCTCCTCCTCCTCCTCCTCCTCCTCCTCCTCCTTCGTATTCTTTACCTTTTTCGTTTTCATCATCTTCTTCAGTTGGATGGGTAAATAAACAGGGGAGTGAGTGATTCGAAGGTGGATTGAAACAAAACTTGACAGGACTGAACTGGATTGTTTAATGGTAGGCCAACTGTCCATTCCAATCAAATTGACCTACGGTAGTTGGGAGAAGGCCTTTTACTGGCAACACCTATAATTATATTATCAATATCTGTGAGATAATTAGAATTGTTCCATTAGCTTTTTATTGCACTTATTGCAGAAATACTCAGATCGAGATTGCATGCTTAAAAATGGAGACAGTATTGCAAACTCGTGATATATGTGCGAATCGCTTCGTGTAAAGGTGGATTTAGATCTAAAAAGATAGAAAAATGGGCTTCAAGTGAGGAGCTGGGGGTGGGGATAGGACCGGGGGGTGGGGGTGGGGGGAGAGGGGAGGGGGGATCAGGCAGAGTAGCAGTCACCATTGAAGTGTGAGGAGACTATGATGAGGGGGATGGCAGCGTCTCGTCTCGCCAGTTCGATTTGACCTGGACGCCCCACGGATTTTCCCCAGGGAGTGGAGTGATCTCAGCGTGTGTGTCATGGCGTACGTGGTCCCAGTGAAAGGATAAGGAAAAATGCCTCCCTTGTCCTCCAAATCACGTCCTTGGTAGGAACGTAGCGGGCAATGGAGAAACTGAGCAGTGCGCTCTACTTACAAGCGTGAGATAATTCATTGGCCGCGAGGTACATCTATGGTCGTCTTTTATTCTTTCTCGTCCTTTCCTACTTTCCATTCCCTTCGTGGCTGGCTGTGGCTTGTTGACTGACCTGTTTACGTGATTCTTGTGACTGTGTGTAAGTCGGTCAGGTCAGTCTACCAGTCTCTGTCACTCAGACACTTTGTCCGACCGTTATTCTATCCACCTGTCCTCCACTCAGTGAATCCTTCCGTTTGTGTATGTATGTATGTATGTATGTATGTATGTATGTATGTATGTATGTATGTATGTATGTATGTATGTATGTATGTATGTATGTATGTATGTATGTATGTATGTATGTATGTATGTATGTATGTATGTATGTATGTATGTATGTATGTATGTATGTATGTATGTATGTATGTATGTATGTATGTATGTATGTATGTATGTATGTATGTATGTATGTATGTATGTATGTATGTATGTATGTATGTATGTATGTATGTATGTATGTATGTATGTATGTATGTGAGTATGTATGTATGTATGTATGTATGTATGTATGTATGTATGTATGTATGTATGTATGTATGTATGTATGTATGTATGTGTGTATGTATGTATGTATGTATGTATGTATGTATGTATGTATGTATGTATGTATGTATGCATGTGTGTGTGAGAGAGAGAGAGAGAGAGAGAGAGAGAGAGAGAGGCAGAGAGAGAGAGAGGCAGAGAGAGAGAGGCAGAGAGAGAGAGAGAGTGAGGCAGAGAGAGAGGCAGAGAGAGAGAGAAAGAGAGAGAGAGAGGCAGAGGCAGAGACACAGAGAGATCATTCTGGACGCATCTCAACATTGGATTCGAATTTTTCATCACGATGTGGTGCATAGTGTGTGTGGAAACATTTTACTTCAGTTTGAAACATGTCCATCAGACTGACCAATACACACATTCAATACATGTCACATACATTTATTCTATCATTTCTTCTCTTTGCTTTCCTCCCAAAGTTCTATACAAGAAGCTCTCCGTCTTTCTCTCGTCATCATTCAGCACGTCCTCTTGCAACGGTCAATCACCCCACACCTGACCACCAGATGTAGTCACTTTGCCTCCTCAGTTGTCCACTGGTAACAGTTGCAAGTCCAGTGTGACATTCATAAAGCAATCACAACAACGTCCAACCTGCCACATCCACCTATTCCGTGCACCAGACTCTGCAGGTCAGGAGACCATCCGCCAGGCTGAACCAGACACTCTCAAGACATGGATTCTTAAAGTCGTTTGTGTGTGCGTGTATGCGAGTGTGTGTGTGTGTGTGTGTGTGTGTGTGTGTGTGTGTGTGTGTGTGTGTGTGTGTGTGTGTGTGTGTGTGTGTGTGTGTGTGTGAATGTGTGTGTGAATGTGTGTGTGAATGTGTGTGTGTATGGTTGTGTGAATGTGTGTGTGAATGTGTGTGTGTGTGTGTGTGTGTGAATGTGTGTGTGCGTGAATATATATATATATATATATGTGTGTGTGTGTGTGTGTGTGTGTGAGTGTGTGTGTGTGTTGGTTTGTTTGTGTGTGTGTGAATGTGTGACCTATGTAAATTTGAACGAAAAACAGCAATGCAAGTAGCCACAAATGAAGTATCTGTGCCAGAGATTAGCACCCATTGCCTCAGCTGAAGTATTAGTGAGACTCCAGCAAGGGGTCAAAATCGAGCTTGGCGGAAGACCGATCATTGTAGAACAAGGATTTTGCAGGGATTCTGTGTCTGAGGTGATACAGGATTGTATTCCCTCTAGTATAGCTGAGTCCGAAGTTACATTTGTCTTTCAGTTTCCGACCATTGTCAAGTGACGAGAACGTCAGGTTTCTTAGTTCTTTGGGAAGCAAAGGGTTTGGTGTTCGATGCTGTGAAAGAAATATTTTTAAAAATCTGCCCAGTATTAGACAGGGAACCAGAGAATGCTGAAGTAAACGCATACGCACTCATTATGCATAATTGTCAGCAGAGATTTAGTGTACTTCCCCAAAAGTGAGCACAGGAAATATGAATACAGAAAACAGCCCTATGACGAGGGGGTAACGCGTGCAATCTGGGCAGTAAGAACGGGCAGGTCGTCACTACGAAACACGATGCCTTTCATTATGGCAAATGCAGGTGTGAAATCAAAAGGCTATTTGGAAAATTGTAATGCATGTGAGTTCACATTTTTCTAATGATTCATGGGAAAAAAATAGATAAAGTTTAGGACCAAAAATCTATTTCCAATTCTATCTTTTACAGAGGGGCTTAATGAAATAAGACCAAGTAAGTCAGAGCGCTTTTGAAAATAACAACACAAAACCTTCACATTACCGGTGCAAAACAACAAATCAGTACCAAAGCAATTTCACGAGTGAATTCCCGTGTTTCCTCTGCTCTCGATTATTCGAAAATACATGGTGCTTCCCAAAACAGTAGAGGATAAATCAGCTTGTTTTAGCTTTCTCTGCGGCAAGGCAGAAGACGGCCAAGTAGTTAAAAGCCAAAGAAGGTTTTGCTTGTGATGAATAGATCCCTCGTTAAGTAAGTAAATACCCTCCGGAACTCTCTGAGAATGAAAAGCAGCGTTTTCATGAGGACACGACGTGCATTTTTACAAGTAGATTTCTTTCGCGCTATACTAATTTGACTAAGAATTGTCATGCGGACTACAGTTCACTGCAACAAAAAGCAGTGCCTCCTATAGAGGATTATTCTATGATTATCCAGTTTTGCACCATTAATTTCACAATAAATACTTTCAATGCACATTAGCATAACCTAGACTCTATTGATTAAATATCGTTATGAAAATATGAAAATATTTGGCTCGGTTGATGCAGATAACACTTTTCCAATTTTCTTTCAAGGTCATTTACTTCACGAAATGCAACTCACCTGCAGAGTCGGCGCTTGTATGGAACAGGCATGTGAGGATTAAAAACTCCAGCTTTCCCCACAGTCCATTTACTGCTGTGAAGAGGCAGAAGAGACCGTTGAACATGTTCTCCAGGACTGCAAAAGTTACCAAACACCAAGAGAAGAGTTACGGCCAAAACTAGTAGCGGTGTCCGAAAAACCGTATGGGCTGGTGGACCAACTAAGCAGGACAGCACGCTTCATTGCAAGAACTGGTCTCCATGCAAGTGTGGCGGCACTTGAGGAGAAAAAGAGGAGGAGGAGGAGGAGGAGGAGGAGGAGGAGGAGGAGGAGGAGGAGGAGGAGGAGGGAGAGAGGGAGGGAGGGAGGGAGGAGGAGGAGGACGAAGAAGAAGAAGAAGAAGAAGAAGAAGAAGAAGAAGAAGAAGAAGAAGAAGAAGAAGAAGAAGAAGAAGAAGAAGAAGAAGAAGAAGAAGAAGAAGAAGAAGAAGAAGAAGAAGAAGAAGAAGAAGAAGAAGAAGAAGAAGAAGAAGAAGAAGAAGAGGAAGAAGAAGAAGAAGAAAAGAAGAAGAAAAAAGAAGAAGAAGAAGAAGAAGAAGAAGAAGAAGAAGAAGAAGAAGAAGAAGAAGAAGAAGAAGAAGAAGAAGAAGAAGAAGAAGAAGAAGAAGAAAAGAGGAGGAGGAGGAGGATCGTTAAAGGAGCAACTCATTCCGGGAGTGCAACATGCGGCCGATGCCACTCAATGTTCCCCACTATTCTGGAACACCAGGAACAGAGAAAGCATTGCAGCCCTGCTTTATCACTATGGACCCCCACAGAAGCTTAAACTTCTGGTCGCTGGGCTTTCGGGGCCCCAGTGCGGTGTTTCATCCGCTGTCGCTTGAAG
>JAWQFJ010005173.1:40000-50000 GCA_034096865.1 Theodoxus fluviatilis
TCTTTATTGCCGGTTGACGGTTGACACTGTTCTCTCCTAATGAGCCGCTTCCGATCTGAAGCACCAAGCTGTCAACTCGACCGTTTATTCCGCTTGCTCATAGATCTTAATTTCGTCTAAATAACTTGAGTGGTATTTATTCATACCCCTGTCTATCACAGTCTGAGAAATCTTCTCACTGTCTGGCAAAAATGATACACAAAATGATCTTAATTTCGTCTAAATAACTTGAGTGGTATTTATTCATACCCATGTCTATCACAGTCTGAGAAATCTTCTCACTGTCTGGCAAAAACGATACACAAATGATGTCCGGAATACAATGCAACGAATAAGCGTTCATTCGGAAGCCATGCATTTTGCCGCCGGCGCATCTGTAAGTGTAACCACGCGAGATACAGCGAGAAAAGGGGCGTGGCTGTAGAGTGGGTCGCCATTCCATCAAATGACTACTTGCATCGTAAAAAATCCTTCTTCCTCCTTCACCAATGTTCTCTAAATTATTCATTCTCGCATGGATTCTATATAGGACCCACGCTCCTGGAAACTCTACTTGCAAATGACGTAACGTTATTAATGACGACAAACATTACGCAATTTCGCCATTCCATGAACCGCGTATTTGGGGAGGCGCTCTGGAGTGTACGACCTTAAAAAACCACTTTCTCTTCAAGCCTCGATTCTGAAAATTTGATACATTCAATCGAACCTAACTTCCAGTTAGTGTGCAAAATCTCAAGGAAATCCGTCCAGTAGTTTTTGAGATATAAGCCGTGGAGTCGGGACAGACAGACACACACACAGACAGACTAATAAAAACCGCTGGCGCTGAACCTCCAGGTTTTGGCACACACAAAAAGATCGAGTTCGAACCCGCAATCTCTCGAGAAAAGAGGGGGAAAAAATACACAAAAAACCCCAATAAAACAGGTCGGGTTGGAACCAGCAACCTCTCGAAAAAAGAGGGGAAAAAACGTTTCAGCGTGGATTCAAACCCGTTCACACACGACCTAACGTTACAATAGTCCAACGCTTTTACCGTCTGAGCCATTCGGCAATTAACGGTACTACGTGTTTGTAAAGCAATTATAAATTTAAAAGTATGTAGGACCTCCAGTAAACCTGGAGGGACATGAGTAGTATTTATTCATAGTAGTAGTAGTAGTAGTAGTAGTAGTAGTAGTAGTAGTAGTAGTAGTAGTAGTAGTAGTAGTAGTAGTTGAGAGGCTATATATAGGCCGTGAAGCCTTTTGAACGCCCCATCGTAATGTGTTGCCTTCTATAGGGTCTTAGCGCAATTTTCTTATTGCGATAATGTCACTCATCATAGCTTCTGAACTAGGTACGAAACGTCCAGGATACGAAACGACCCGCATCGTAAAAAAATCCTTCTCTCTCCTTCACCAATGTTCTCGAAATTAATCCTCCTCGAAATTCTCCTCGAAATTACGTCACGTTATTCCACGTCAAATGATTACGTCACGCATTTTGCATTTGGACTCTGTTGTAGCGTTTTTTTTTGCACTGTATGTCGTAAAAAGTAACTTTTTTCAAACCTCGATTCTGAAAATTTGATACATTCAATCGGAACTAACTTCCAGTTAGTGTGCAAAATGTCAAGGAAATCCGTCCTGTAGTTTTTGAGAAATCAGCCGTGAAGACCGGACAGACAGACAGATAAAGTCTGTAGGACCTCCAGTAAACCTGGAGGGAAAATCCTTCTTTATCCTTCACCAATGTTCTCGAAATTATTCATTCTCGCATGGATTCTATATGCTCCTGAAAACTCTACTAGCAAATGACGTAAACGTTGTTGATGACGTCACACATTTCCCAATTTCGCCATGCTGTCAATTGACTGTGGAGAGACACTTTCGAGTGTACGACCTTAAAAACCACTTTCTGTTCAAACCTTGATTCTGAAAATTTGATACATTCAATCGGACCTAACTTCCAGTAAGTGTGCAAAATCTCAAGGAAATCCGTCCAGTAGTTTTTGAGAAATGAGCCGTTAAGTCGGGACAGACAGACAAACACACAGAAAATCCTTCTTCCTCCTTCACGAATGTTCTCTAAATTATTCATTCTCGCATGGATTCTATATAGGACCCACGCTCCTGGAAACTCTACACGCAAATGACATCATGTTGTTGATGACGTCGCACATGTTGGAATTTCGCCATTCCATCAAATTGCCTACCTCCCCAGGTGTTTCGAAATTCTTCTCCTGGCATATAAGATCGAAACTCTACTTGCAAATGACGTAACGTTATTAATGACGTCAAACATTACGCAATTTCGCCATTCCATGAACCGCGTATTTGGGGAGGCGCTCTGGAGTGTACGACCTTAAAAAACCACTTTCTCTTCAAGCCTCGATTCTGAAAATTTGACACATTTAATCGGACCTAACTTCCAGTTAGTGTGCAAAATCTCAAGGAAATCCGTCCAGCAGTTTTTGAGATATAAGCCGTGGAGTCGGGACAGACACACACACACACACACACACACACACACACACACACACACACACACACACACACACACACACACACACACAGACAGATAAAGTCTGTAGGACCTCCAGTAAACCTGGAGGGATAAAGTCTGTAGGACCTCCAGTAAACCTGGAGGGATAAGTCACTTATTCCTAATCTAAAACGAGTGATCATCTCTCTAAAAGCCTTTTTATCTACACTGCATAAAATCTTTCCAACTCTCTCGATTTCTTAAATAAGCGATACACAGATAACCGATCACTATCCACCCGTTTTTTTCCAGGCCTCATTAAATTTGTCAATCAATCTTTCCCTCAGTGTCTTAACGAAACTTCGTTCTTCTGAGACACGTTGTTTAGTTCATTGTTCTTCAAAGCCATATTCAATTAAAAGACGTCTTACTTTTGTTGCCCAGTTATTGCTATGAACTTGTTTAACCATCATGTTGTATGCTAATTTGGGTAATCTGAAGTCTTCCATTTTCAACAGTTTCAACCAATATTTCACTGATCTTAATTTCGCATTGATATGCAGTGGATACCTTCCAGTCTCACCATTTACCATGGTATTTGGTGTCTTGATACTCACTTTTAAGAACATTTTCAAGGCATACATATGTACATTTTCAATCACTTCACAGTCTCCTAGACCCCATATCTCATACGAGTATAACAGAATCGATTGTATCTGTGCATCAAACATCTTAAAGAAAACATGAGGGGACACAAAGCCTAATTTGCGTATAAAACGAGGAATTTGCAGTACCCCTGCCTTGCCTCTGTCCACCAGATTTCTTAAAGCAGTATTTGAGCACAGTTTTGTGGAAAACATCCTGCCCAAGTAGCTATATTCATTTGTTATCTCGAGACTTTCTGTTCCCAGTGACCATTTTTCGTGTCTTGCAACATGCATTCCCAATCGGAAAATAACTTTTGTTTTGATAGGGGAGAGAGAGAGAGAGAGAGAGAGAGAGAGAGAGAGAGAGAGAGAGAGAGAGAGAGAGAGAGATTGAGAGAGAGAGAGAGAGGGAGAGAGAGAATATGAAAGTACACGGATGAATTGATAGATGAATAGAAGGGAAAATGTGCTATATGTTTCCGCAAAAAGTTAGTTACATCGATTTTTCTACTCATGTTAATACATACGCACGAAAACACATAGTTATGCATTTGTCCAACAGAACCAACGTACCTAATTGGCAATCTTTTACGCACGCACGCACACTTACACGCCCGCGCGCGCGCGCGCGTGCACACACACACACACACACACACACACACACACGCACACACTCCGCACACACACACACACACACACACACACACACACACACACACACACACACTCGCAATTGCACGTTCTCACACACAGACAGCTGCATACACATGCTTTCATCTCCTTCACTTTTTGCGTTTAAATGCATTACCTTGCTCACATTCTCACAACACACTCGTTCACCTCATCCGGTCGCCGTATACCTCCAGCGCATAACTTTCTATGCCTCGCCCATTCATAAATGTTAATTGTCACTCCACGGGTATACGAACACGCAGAACGACAACATTCATTCAGAAACTACGAATGCTCCACCCTTATTATTACCCATAATTCAACAAGCTCGTTGCCCTCGCCGTCACGCAGGTCAGCGATTATTCGCATTATCAAGAAAGACTGCTTTCACAACGTACTTTTTCCTGCACCTTACAACCCTTCCTCGTGTGCACTGGAGCGGTGAAGCCGAGGACCAGACGAGGCCATTCACCGCGATGCGAAGCTCAATGAAAAACGCCCCGGAACGTCCCGTACGGAGCCCACGATTCTCCGCTGAATGAGCCATTTTGCCTTTCAGGATGTAGATCGTCAGTGTCCTGCGAGGATGCTCCCTGCAGAGAAAGTGTATCTCTGTGCAGAAGCACGGATGTGACAAGTGCATCGACGACCCAACATCCGGGTCATCTGGTGCCTGGGAGACGAGGACGCTAAGAAGGCAGGGATCGGTTTTATGGCAGTACGATTGTTGCGGCTTAGTCCCCACCTCATATCTCATGAATGGACACCTGACACGCCCCGATAACGGCCAGAGATAGTGGAAAGGATGAATAGGATGGACGTATAAACGATTTCGTGTGCGGCACTTAGCGAATTGACGTAGGATTTGCTTGTTTGCTTGCTGTTTTGTTTGACGATAAGAGTCGTGATTTTCTACGTTGGATCCCTGTACAAGTTTGACTGCCAGAACATTATGTTGATATGCTCAGAAAAGGTGGATTTTTAAAACAGGTGACCGAATTAAACCGCCTTTCTTTACGCATGGATTATGAGCATCGTGATGTCTGATGCAAATTATTTCGATTAGCAGGATTTTTGGTTAATTGATCAGATTGTTATACGGCACATGGCGTTACCATGAAATCATCGTGTCACAACGGAAGGATCTCTTGACTCTCCAGCAGAGTTTCCAAGGGACGTACGCGAGAGCGTTTATCCGTGTACTGTCAGTCACTCACTCACTCACGCTTGCTTGCTCCCTCTTTCACTCGCTCACTCAGCCATTCACTCGCTCGTTCGTTTGCCATCTAACGCACTTAGTCGCTCGCTAATTCAGCCACTCGCCCACTCTTTCGTTCAATCACTCACTCGCTCACTCACCCACCCACTCGCTCACGCATTCACTCGCTCACTCGCCCATTCGCTCATTCGCTCGCTCGCTTGCTCATTCACCCACCAGCTCACTCACCCACTCGCTCACTCACCCACTCGCTCACTTACCCACTCGCTCACTAGCCCATTTGCTCACTCTCTCATTCGCTCGCTCGCTCACTCACTCACCCACCCACCCACTGTCATAGATTCACTGACCTATATTCCGGTACGAGTTGTAATTTTTACCAATCAATTTCCACATCTGGATAATAAAGAGTGTCTGCCTGCCTGCCTGCTTGCCTGCCTGCCTGCTTGCCTGCCTGCCTGCCTGCCTGCCTGCCTGCCTGTCTGCATGTACACACATACATACATACACACATACACGCACGTAGGCATGCACTCGGACACATGTGTAGAAATTCATTAATTCGTTCTTTCTCTGAAGCAGTTCTGGGTGCAGAGTACCTGGGAAAGCACGCCTCACCTGCATGCATTGCCAACAGATAGAAAACCGAGGACTCCTGCAAGACTACATACATGCACCACGCTCGAGGCACGCGAAACATGCGTCTTGTACTGCTTGGATCTCCAGAGCTCGACTGAGGTCTTCTCCGGCCTCTGTTATCCAACCCCCTCCCCCCTTTTCCACTCACTCCACCCCCTCCATCAAACCTCCTCAACCCACTACCCTTTCCTTCTCCCCTGTCCACCCACCCCCATTTACTCTCCTCCCTTTTGCCAACTTCCCTCCACCCCATCCCCCTCAACCACTAAAACTTTCCATCCCTCCAATGTAAACCCTGTTTTCCTCTTCTTCCACTTCTCTTTCCTATTCCAACTGCTTCTCACTCTCCACCCCACCACCCTCTCCCCTTTTACCAACGTCCCTCCAACCTATCCATCTCAGCCACTAAAACTCTACTTTCCACCACCCCTCTCCCTCTCCTCCCACTTTTCTTCCCTAGTACAACTCCCCCCCACTTCCAACTCCCTCCTCACGTCAACCTCTTCCACTCACTTTCAGTCACGTCAATGACGACCAAAGGGGAGGGGGAGGGGAGAGAGATGTGGGATTGAAGGGACCGTGGATGACAAGGGGGGTGAGGGCAATGGAGGGAAATGTGGAGTTTAGAGAAAAGAAACAGGGCAGGAGGAAACGAGAGGTCAGTCAAATGGACTTAGAATATCCAGGAGGGGACACCAAAGCAACCGGAGTGGGGTAAAATAAGAATGTACAAAGACAGGGAGGACAGGGAGAGGGTGGGGTGGGGTGGGGGGTTGTGTGGGGCGGGGGATGGTGAAATGGGGAGGGGGGATCATTGGTAGGGAGTGGTGGAGATGGGTCGGGAGATGAAGGGAAATATGGAGAGGCGGTGGATAGAAAAAGCAGTGGTGGCGACGGACAGACACATCCCAAGACAAGTGTGATCTGAAACAGCCCAGTGCCTCCTAAAATGAGGTCTCAGTAGCACGAATTGATTACTAGGGCCACGAATGCAGAACAAAACACCTGCGCAGCAACTGCATGCGACATGTGGAAGGCTGGGAATGAGTTGAGGGGAGGGGTGGGGTGTAAGATCAAGAGATGGAGGGCCAAGCCCTAAAGCCAGAAATGAGGGGGGATTAAGGTGGAGGAGGAGGGGGGGGGGGGGGGGTAAGCGGAAGTCAGAGGAGGCAGTTGTTGGAGAGTAAGAGGGTGGGTCAGACCTGTAAAGACCATACTTCACGTCACGTCCGATGCTTCTAAAACAGAGGGGAGAGTGGGGGCATAGGGGGTGGGGTGTGTGGGCAAGTGGGAAAGAAATGAATGCCCCGGAGAAGGGGGGGGGGGGGGGGGGGACAGAGGAGCTGAAGGATGTTCAATACCGGAGGGTAATAGCAAAAGACGAAACATCACGCACCCCAATTCGAGAGACAGGAGCCTCTGGGCAGGTCGAGTGTCTCTGTAAATGGACAATCCCTCTTCAGATCGCATGTCGTTTGTCAGGCTCAGTCAGCTGAGCGTTGGCTAGCGGCTCTTCTCCTCTGTCCTGCAGTCAGCAAAGCGCGTGGGCATTCAGATGTGACGGGAGGATGGTATCCGGTGTGATGGCACATGCGGACGTGGCTTTAGTGGACCTCTGTAATCTCCTCAGCGAGATCCATGATCGATGCTCTGACAACAGTAAAAAAAAAACACGAGTATGCTTATCAAGGCCAATATTACAACTTGAATGTGATATTGGTGGACTCATGCAGCACTCTCAAACTAATTCATCACGAGCTATTAAAGACCATTTTAAATATTATCTTTATGTAGCGCTAGTAGACTTCCATAGCCCCCTGTTTGCTCTTGTAACAACACACTTTTTGACTGAAAATTTCGTATTCCTATCTCTCGACATGGACGTAGCACTAGTCGATTTTTCTACACTCACCAACAAAGATATGTAAACTCCTTTGTAACATCAATTGATAATTCAAACGAGTACCGTATGCTTACTGAGGCCGGTGTTAAGAATTGAGTGATGTATAAGGGGACCATAGGCACTATCAAACAAAGAGCTTCCCTGAGAAGAATATTGGTGTGGTCAAAATTGCCTATTAAGTTATTGTTAGATTACGAGTTATGCCCTGCAAATCTGCAATGCAGAACTAATTATGACAAGATGGCCTTTACCTTGATTTCAAGAACGCTGTGTAACCAATTGGCAGAGTACATTAGATGACTAATTTTTCGGCGAAAGTTCTCAGTGTTTGCACCTGGCAAGCAAACAACAGCTAATTTGTGCAGAGTCTCTGTAGCGGTCCTCTGTGATGAGTTTGAAGTATTGAGTGCCTTTAATCAGACCCTGGACATCCTTGGCGCTGATGTATATCACTTATGTTGACGAAGAAAGTAATCGAAGCAAAATGCTGGTGAATGAAGCAAAACCAGCGTTGCGGATAACCCAAGAGAGGGAAAGATTCAAGGTGAAACACACTGGGTAAGCTTCAAGCCACGCTATGTGTGTATCCTATCCAGCCTGATTCATTTTAGAAAAACATTCGTGTAGGCTTGGAGTGTAAGTAATCAGAGTCTAATGAGTTTTTCCACTGAATGCAGGGTGCCAAAGAACAGCACAGGTAGATGAACCAGGACAATTCTACATACAATGGCTGTGAATTAGCCACCTCCACCCACCCCTGTGGTTTGAAAAAAAAAATAGACCCGTCCCGTCTCCCTATTCAGTTCGCAAAAGACGAGTTATCAGGGAGATGGAGACTTCAGTGGCTCTTACTTTTGATCGTTTTACGACTGAAAAGCACTGTAAACTTTATGGTTGTAGAGTGAATGAACGGTTAAAAAAAGTGAAATCCAGTTAGAACGAAAGAACACACCTTTGGGGGCAAATCTTCCCCGGTGCTATTGCTGTAATCAAATAGAAGGGCCAGGAAAGAGGATTATTCCCGATGCGACATTTTTCTCGCGTCACCATGGAGACGCCACTGTAAAACTCATCACGCCTAACTACATCATCAGTTCCGGTCCAGCCACCTTTGTTTTACCCTTCTTACGTCTGTGCTTGTACTTAAAGGTTCGATGAGGAATCACTACGGAAAACAGAAAGAGCTGATGAATAGCAGCGAACTTTGGATTGGGAAGATAGAGGAAAGGAGGGTGGGCGTAGGGGTGGGGATGGGGGTGGGGTTGGGGGGTGAGGGGAAATGTATCTCAAAGTTGAGTTAGATTGATGTGCATCCAAGTCATCTGCGATGACAGATAATTTTTGTTTAGGCTCTTAAAGGCCTTCAAAGTTTAATGGATATAACACACTGTTAATATTCCGACATGTTTTGCATGCTCTCGCAAGGCATGTCGATGCGATGTGTGAATTAATGCAGGTGTGCCGTCTTGGCTCAGAAGCAGAAAGAAAAAAACCCTACTGAACTTTGGAAAGCGCTTCTAGCTATGAGGAATCCCTCCGAACACTTTGATGCCGCAAGATCTGAAGTCGGCACTAAGTGTTTAGGCCTAATAGGTCTTTTTACTTCAAACGCCTTCAAAGCCTTCGGAACGTTCGTGGCAGATTCAAAGAAACATTGTAGCAAGGGGACATTTTTATGTGAAAAAAGCATATGTCATTCTTTTGCTGACTAGTAGAAGGATGATGTAAAAAGAAAAACATAGTTGTGAAACAAAGCTGTCCTTCTTTTAATCGAAAATAATTCTTGACATTTCGGAACATCACTGGAGGGCAGAGGTGCTCGAGTCCTCAGTGTCCCAAAACCGTCGCAGTTTTTGCAGCTGAAAAGCATGTCTTACCTTCTCGCTAAGAACATTTAAATTGCTTTTCTCTGCCCCCCCCCCTCCCCCCTCCCTCCTCTTCTCCCCTCCCCCCTCCCCCCTGTCCTGCCCTTTCCCCCAAAAAAGAACTTGCACATTGATTCTCCACGTCACGAAGGGCGCAGACCTGGTGATATTTCAGATTCTTGCCTTACCGTCTCTCGAGCCCTATCGAGGTCGTGCAATACCCGACACATGTGCATGAGAACCGAGGCTGAAGTTGGCAGAACAGATTTTGAGCAAACTCTGAGAAAGGACACCAGCGCGCTCTATTGCTTTACGTCATTGTAAGGAATTTTAGTTTTCTTCTGTCAACACGCTGTTTTCTCTTAAACTTGCATGAATGAATTAAAAACATTATCGTAGAAACATCTGATGTTGTCATTTTTCCGACTTTAGCTTTAGTTCCTCATGCACATTCCCATTTGCTTCGTAACATTTTGATACATGTTCCCACCAGCCGAAAAAAGGATTCCTATGGCATATTTTAGCACTCCTTGACCTGAATGATACGAACCAGAGCCCTCGTGGTGGTTTTTCCCCCTACTGAAAT
>JAWQFJ010005173.1:55000-77500 GCA_034096865.1 Theodoxus fluviatilis
AGAAAGCAAAGCTAAGGAGGAGGAGGAGGAGGAGGAGGAGGAG
Source organism: Theodoxus fluviatilis (assembly GCA_034096865.1). Taxonomy (NCBI): domain Eukaryota; kingdom Metazoa; phylum Mollusca; class Gastropoda; order Cycloneritida; family Neritidae; genus Theodoxus; species Theodoxus fluviatilis. The sequence continues at coordinate 55,044 of JAWQFJ010005173.1, forward strand.
GAGGAAGAGGAGGAGGAAGAGGAGGAGGAGGAGGAGGAGGAGGAGGAGGAGGAGGAGGAGGAGGAGGAGGAGGAGGAGGAGAAGGAGGAGAACAAGGACGACGAGGAGGAGGAGAACAAGGACGAGGAGGAGGAGGAGGAGGAGGAGGAGGAGGAGGAGGAGGAGGAGGAGGAGGAGGAGGAGGAGGAGGAGGAGGAGGGGGGGAGGAGGAGGAGAAGGAGGAGGAGGAGGGGGGGGGGGAGGGGAGGAGGAGGAGGAGGAGAACAAGGACGAGGAGGAGGAGGAGTAGGTTGGAGGAGGAGTAGGTTGGAGGAGGAGCAGGGAAGAGGAGCAGGGAGGAGGAAGGAAATGGGGAAAAGGAAGAGGGAGCAGGAAGAGGAGGGGGAGGAGGAGGAGAGAGAAAGAGAAGGGGGAGGAAGAGGAGGGAGGATGGGGAGGAAGGAGAAGGAGGATACGAAAGAGGAGGAGGGGGAGGAAAAGGAGGAGGACGAGGAGGATCCTCAATCCCACCCCACCCCACTCTCTCTCTCTCTCTCTCTCTCTCTCTCTCTCTCTCTCTCTCTCTCTCTCTCTCTCTCTCTCTCTCTCTCTCTCTCGCCGTGCATGTGTACTTGCAAGCGTGTTTTCGTATGTGTGTGTGTGTGTGTGTGTGTGTGTGTGTGTGTGAGTGAGTGAGTGTATGTGTGTGAGTATGTGTATGTGTGTGTGTGTTTCAGTGTGTGTGTGTCTATCTGTGTGCAACTGTCTACCTCTTTCTCTCCCTTTTTCTTTACCGGTTCACCTGCCAGCCTCTTCCTCTCTAAATCATTCCATCTGTTTGTAGGTTTCCTAGTCGACGTCTCTCCGTTGATATCGCCACATCTAGGGCATTGTCATCACGTATCTCGCGCTAAGACGAGAGTTTGATATCATCAGCTTTCCGCGTGCCTTCCTCGCATCGCACACGTGACAGTGTCATTGTATCCGTCAATGCGCCTGACGCAGGACAGAGCTATTTCCACCTGATACAGTGGACACTTCCAGTGTTGGAAGTTCCTGGAATGAGGAAGTTTGATAGGCGTCGATGTGCGCTAGGAGTAAACAGGAAAAGTCGTGAGCGGCGGTCGGTGTGGGAGATGCTATCCATGCGTCAAAAAGCCAGTCAGAAGGAGAAAGGTCTTTGAGCTGTCTTCCAGGAATTTAAAATGTTCCCTCCTCTGACGTCTTACAACAGCACATCGCTTAAAGAGTTTACAGCCCGTTCGGAAAAGGTTTCCAGGCCCGAAACTGCCTTGTCGAACACTTCCAGCCCTCCTCAGTGCCTTCATTTACAAGGGAACTCTATTCGTGTACAAGTGTAAGTAATACTTGACCGAGAACGTTTCATTACGCCCTAACGTTGCGCTGCTTTATGATGTTTGGGCGAGCTTGCAGGCGATCATCTGGCATTCCGATCTCGGGCAACGTACTTTCCCCTGAAGGCAATCCCGGCTAAAAGAAAGGGGACCCTGCTACAGCTTTGGCCACTCTACTTCTCGCTCTTGCACTCTCTTCCTCTTTGATCCGACGGCGGAAGCCTAACAAACAGAGAGCTCGGATTTCCCAATATTGGAGACTGTGCACTGTCTACCTGCTTGTGCGCGGTTGGAACCTCTCACTCGCTCACTTCCAAACAAGTCTCTTTCTAAAGGAAACCAACGTGGAACTCTCGTGAAACGTCGAGGGAGGTCACCGAACTGTTTTCGTGAACCGACGACCAATGACCTCGTGGTGGAGTCTTCGTCTGCAGGTGGTTCTGCCACTTCGAATCGTAGGCCTTTCTGAATGCTCCGCTGCTTTAAGTTCTCTTCGCCTCCCTCAGGGCGGATCAACGCTCACAGACCTCGACCAAAGGTCTGTTTACTCTGTCCTGAGTGTAAATTCTCCAGCGATTCCGCGGTGTTATTTGTTTGGATATGCACTGTGCATGGGTAATAAGCCGTCAGCTTAAATTTCCCTTCGTAAATCGAGATCCTTGTGCCAGAGCGTTCGGCAAACGGTTTGTCAGATGTTGACCGGAGACTGCATGTAGAACGGGAAAGGGAGGTACGCTAAGCCGCTTTTTTTTCTCTCTCGAGATCTTTGGCAATGTCATTGACATTGCCGTACCAAAGCAGTTCAACGTAGCCTCAGCTACGGTACAGGGCTCACCAGAGGTGCGTTCCGTATAAATAATCAGGCGCTATTGTCTCGCCGGCGAGCAGACTTACCAAGTTAGCCGACGGAAAAACTAGAAGTCGATATCAAGACAGCGATAAAAAGCAGACAGTGTCTGGTTTTGGAGAGCAATTTAGGGCGAGAATTGCGTGATGGACGTTGTGTATTAATACAGAGAATATTCCTTAGGAAACGGAACGTCCCTTTGATTGCTTTTGACTAGCTCTGCTTGCCATCGATTTGCGCAGGGAACGCGCTTCCTGAATAACAAGCCACACGTGGATCTTCTCAAGCGAAGCGGAACAGGAGTGCAGGCCGCCGACACTGGAGCAACACTGTTGTTTGCCCACGGTTGGAAAACACGTCTGTCGCCTGGAGTCGCATCCATGCAAAAGCTTTTCGCACACTTGTGACACTTGGAGCCAGATGCTGTGTATACTGAAGCCATCTCTGGAGGCAAGGTCAGAGGCTTTTAAACTCACTCAATGCCGAATCTTTCTGAAAGTGCATCCGTGTTTTCGAGTAAAAGCCCCCAAAAGTAGTCAGAAAGCTGATTCGTGTACTGTTTTTGGATGTTTTACTGGAAAATATCAAAATTAATAATGTGTGCTTCAGACTAACTGTTTTCTCTTGAATTATATATCAAAGGCTGTATAGTTTTGGTGTGCCAAAAATCTACTTCTATTATTTTTTACATTTCAACTTTTTTCCGAATGTCTACAAATGTGGAAACTTACAGAGAGGTAACGAATTAGTCAGGCATGCTGTTACAATAAAATATGGTTTTGATTATCATCCATTGCCGCTAAACAATGGCTGCGCGTGTGTTGTGGTTCGTAACGAACATTGCAGAAGAGAGTTGAAATTGTATTACCTCAGGAGTGGTTTTATCGCAAACTCACTCAGCCCGTACTTCTCTTTACATGTGTGGATAAAATGACAAGACAGGAAATATATATATATATATATATATATATATATATATATATATATATATATATATATATATATATCAATTGTGACTTTCAGCCTTTGAAATGAAAAAGGGGATACATTCAATGTATATTTTCTAGACACGCAAGAGACATGCATATATGAAAGATGACATGTAAAAAAACCACATTCAAATTGATATTCCCATTTGCAGGCTGCAAGGAACCGTTTATTTTGTACACACGTATTCTTTTTCTTGACCGCAAGGTAATTCAAGCAAGCTCAGCGATGGCCAGACTAAGCAGGTTGTGAACAAGCAGCTCCATCAGCTTCTCCACCAAGTACAGGCTCTACAAGTCCCTTGTGGTCTCCATCGTCCTCTACGGCTGTGAGACCTGGACGCTACACGCTGACACGGAGCGAAGGATCCAGGCCTTCGAGATGAAATGCCTGCGCAGATTGCTCCGCATCTCCTACCTGGAGCGCAAGACCAACGAGTATGTGCGGAACATGACAGCGGCACTCATGGGCCCTCAGGATCCCCTCTTGGCAACCGTCAAGCGACGCAAGCTTGCCTGGTTTGGTCACATCACCAGACACGTTTCCCTGTGCAAGACCATACTTCAGGGAACATTAAAAGGTGGGCGTCGTCGCGGCCGACAGAAGAAGAGCTGGACTGACAATGTGAAGGAATGGACCTCCCTCTCCATGGAAGAGCTGCTCGCGACGGCCCAGAACAGACCCGAATGGAGAAGGACTGCTGTCTCATCATCCCTCATGTCCCCCCGACGGCCAAATCGGTCAAGGGACTGAACTGCTGAACTGAGTTCAAGCAAATCCCAAGTGATGCGTAATGCTTTGGACTGTTATTTAACGTATATCAGCGATTTGGTATCCTAGTTAGCATGCCTTAGACAGGTCTTCACCCTACGTCGCTCTGGCAGAGTCATTTCGTTCCCGCCTCCCGGTGTGAATGACCTTTCTTTTCTTGTGTGACTAGAGGTCAGCAGGGCGATGTTTTGCGGCATACCATTGAAACAGCGATACAGACCTGGGCCAAACACCACAGTCCCCACAAAGGAAGGAAGAGGGCCTCAGGGGCTTGATCTATTCTCCCACATCTCATGGCCTGTTTCCACAATGGTCCTCTCTCTCTCTCTCTCTCTCTCTCTCTATCTATCTCACACACACACACTCTCTCTCTCACAGACTATCTCTTTCTCTCTCTCTCTATCTACCTATCTCTCGCTCGCTCGCTCTCTTGCTCTCTCTTTCTTTCTCTCTCTCTACCTCTCTCTCTCTCTCTCATTCTCTTTCTCTCTCTCTCTCACTCTTTCGCTCGCTCTCTCGCTCTGGCTCGCTCTCTATCTTTTTATCTCTCTCTTTTGTTATATGTAGCTCTCTCTCTCTCTCTCTCTCTCTCTCTCTCTCTCGCTCGCTCTCTATTACTCTCTCTCGCTCTCTCTCTCTCTCTCACTCTGTCTCTGTCTGTCTGTGTATCTGTCTGTATGTCTGTCTGTCTGTCCGTCTGTCTCTCTCTCTCTCTCTCTCTCTCTCAAACAGTTCAATTCAGTTCTCTCTCTTAGTCCTTTTGTCCATTCGCGTGTTCATTCGTCTATCCAATTCATCCTCTCTCGGTTCATCCGCCTCATCTATGTGCATCCGTCTCTCTCCATCTCCCTCTCCATATTGGTCTATTCATCTCTCTCTCTCTCAATCCTTCCATCTGTCTGTCTGTCTGTCTGTCTGTCTGTCTGTCTCTGTCTATCTCTCTGTCTGTCTGTCTATATTTGTGTGTGTGCGCGCGCGCGCGCGCGTGTGTGTATGTGTGTGTATGTGTGTGTGTGTGTGTGTGTGCATGCACGCGCGTCATGTTCCTTTCCCTCTCCTTGTCTCTCTCTTTTCCTTTCTTCCCTTTTACCTCAATCTCTCAACCCTTCTCCCTCCCCCCATTTCTGCCCGGGGCTGTGCGTAGAAGACGGAGGGGCCTTTTGAAGTAGAAATGGGGCTTGGATAGCGTTGACAAGCTCTGGGGGCCTCGCACCAGGACCCCAGACAGTAGAAATGGACTGGGACTGGCAGGGCCTTGGATAAAGCAGAGGGCCGATTGTATCGGCCTTACTCAACTCGGTCCCAAGTTTATTGGGGAAAATAGACGACTGGAGGAAGGACACATCTGCGGTCAAACGGGAGTGGGGACAGAAGAGGAGTTCGAGGGGTGAAGGTGGCACTAGGGACAGAGTGGTCATAGGGATGGGACACTCTGGGGGTTCGGACGGTTGGGCTCAGATTGGAAGGGCGAAAAGAAGAATTTAGTAGGGAGTTTGAGGTGAGGTGAGGTTAAGTGGGAGAAGTGAAGGCAGAAATGGGTTGTGCGAGGGTGGAAAGGGGTAAAGGGGGGAGGTTTGGGGGGGTGGGGAGAGGAAGAATTCTTGCAAGAGAGGAGCACATTGAAGGTTGTGATCGCAGGAGAGACCAGGATCTCCGTTTTCTTTGATGACTGATTGTGGCTGATGAAGTGGGGGCAAAGGGAAGGCCCTTGTTTTGGGAATAAAAGATTTCTCCGCACCCCCGGAGGGTCGGGTCTGGCCGCGACGTCCCCCTGGGGAAGCGGGACAAAGGAAGGAGTCCGGGTCACGGGGGTGAAGGTCGTCCTGAAGACAGCAATTTCCGACACGGCGTGTTTGCGGATCTCCACTGGGCATCAAGCTAATTACGCGTAGTCTTTCAACGGCGCTCTCGTCCCCAACTATTGCCGCATACCCTGGTGGGGCCAGTCTCCATTGCATATTAATCTGATCTGCACTACGAGCAAAGCCCGCACATGTGTACACGGAGTTCTGGAGGAGGATGGTCAACTGTTTCTCTAGACCAGATGGGCTCGTCTCGCGAGAGCCTTTCGAAAGATGATATTCTTTTCATTTGAACTAACGAAGTTAGAACAAGTTTTAGTGAGAACATTATTTTTAGAGTCGGTTTCGAGAATTGCGTTCGCATAATTAGATCACTCAGACTCCAGGATCTGTTCATACTTTTTTTTTAATGAGTTGATCCGGACTTTTAAAATGAATTGGTTTTTGCAATATCTTAGTTGTACATTTACAGTGCAGACTGGCTAGACGTAGCTTGCATTGCAAGAACAAAAAGAGGGAAGAGGAGGAGGAGGAGGAGGAAGAGGAGGAGGAGGAGGAGGAGGAGGAGGAGGAGGAGGAGGAGGAGGAGGAGGAGGAGGAGGAGGAGGAGGAGGAGGAGCAGGAGCAGGAGCAGGAGCAGGAGCAGGAGCAGGAGCAGGAGCAGGAGCAGGAGGAGGAGGAGGAGGAGGAGGAGGAGGAGGAGATCTTAACATGCCCTCAGAGAATTTGAATGTCTTTGCACGAATTCAAAACTCACAAGTAAAATGATCAAACTCGAAAGATTATGCATCTATGAATAAATGCTCTGTCATAAAAGAAAAACAAACCAACAAAAACAGATAGTGTCAGGATTCCATTCACAAGTTGAAAACCAATTAAAAGTTAAAGTAATTGTGAGCGTGGTTTTGTTTTGACTCTGATAGTATCGCGCCTTGTGGAAAGATCGTAGAGGTTGGTCGTGTATCAAACCACCTGCTCCGTTGTTAAAATCTTTATTGGCGCACTTAGCACTCCAGAGAGCGTCCTTGCGATAAACTCTGGGCACAGACAATACACAGGGGAAAAGCTGTGAGAGAGGCCTGGTCTTAATGAGGTCAAAGCCTTCACGTAAATCTAGATCTCCCAGGAACAAAGAATGTTGAACTTCCTCAACGAATCATGTTCACACGCTCTCATTGACACTTTATCAAACTGTGGTTTCCTTTTGGTCGTGTCTACAATAGGGGTGGCTGCACGACTGAAAAACACACATTATGCTCTAGAATGAAACAGAATGGTCATGTGATTGCTTCGTCATGGTTTTATCTGGGATATTTTTTGGCTCAATCTCTGTCTCCAACTAGTTTGTGACACTCCACAACAAAATGTGTACTGGGTGACAATGTGGTCATTTTGCGATTATGGCTGTGCATGAGAAAACAACGTTAAAGAATTAAAAAAAAAATCAAATGACATATTTCAACCATAGTACTATGTATTCCTTCATTCCTACTGTAAAAAACCCCAACAACAACAGCATGCTCATTGAGGAAATCTTTACTTTTTAATAAACAGAAAAGTAAAGTTCAGGAAAGCCATGATGTAATATAGTGCAATGATGACTTTTCTCGACGTCTGCTCAACCTGTTTTGCCGACTCACCCTTGTTTCTCAAGCTCGGTAACAAATTGGTACAACTATAAAGGCATTGCATATCTTTTAACGTGATGCATAGTCCTTGGTTATATGTGCTATGTGAAGGAGGTATTGGCTGTCAAAACCGGTAGGTGATTAACAAATCAAGTTTTCAAATTTCAGCGTTACAAAATCAGGTGATGCATGGCCACCGTTTTTTAAAACCAGTAGTGGTTAGTCGTTATGCATGTCATTTTGAGAGCGATTATTGATCAAAACACTGCCCAGACATACACACATGCACACACGCATGCATTGCCATGCATTGCGATGCGTTGCCACGACATGGCACGACATGACACGACATGACACGACATGACACGACATGACACGGCATGACACGACATGGCACGACATGGCACGGCATGACACGACATGGCACGACATGACACGGCATGACATGGCATGGCACGACATGACACGGCATGACACGGCATGACACGACATGACACGGCATGACACATGACACGACATGAAACGGCATGACACGGCATGACACGGCATGGCATGACATGAAACGGCATGACACGGCATGACATGACATGACACGGCATGACACATGACACGGCATGGCACGACATGACACGGCATGACACAGGACACGACATGACACGGCATGACACGACATGACACATGACACGACATGACACGACATGGCACGACATGACACGACATGACACGACATGGCATGGTATGACACATGACACGACATGACATGGCATGACACGACATGAGACGACATGACACGACATAACACGACATGGCATGGCATGGATAAATACAACTCTTCAACAGAGACCATATTCTGCTAAAAGTCAAGTTTAATCTCCACTTTAATTACTGCACTGTATCTTACAATCAGCACAATCTCATATTTTGCTCGTTTCTTGGTGGAGGGTGGCAATTTGCCTGTTACGAACACTGTGACCCCCAAGCTCAAGTGAAGCAGAGTAAGCTTGCATGCCAATCACACAACTCCGAAAAGCAATGTACATTCACGTTTCATTTAAGAGCTATGTACTCTCAACAAATGACCACAAGTTCACACCAAATAGATCTACATATTACTTGGTCAATTTAGCCGAGATTCAACGACCATGGAATCCTAGCACCGCACCCAGACAAATTGGAGACAAAAACACACAAAGCATTTCCAGATAAGTAGCTCGTTTCAGCGAACATATCTGTACATTTCCCAGAGAGAGGTCAGACGCTACTGAACGTGGTCTGAATGTCCATTGTTTCCTATGGGTTCGAGACTTGAGTCCCCATTGTAAAATAGAGTGCGATATCGTTTACTCCTGTACTACTTCTTTTACGGGATACTTACTCCTGCTGTTTAGTGTTAGCAGCAGCGCCCGGTGACTTTGTTCTTTGTAGTTTTCGGGTCACTCTGGGGTCAGCATAGGCAGTTCTCCTGTTTACGGCTGTCCGACCGAGAAGCTGACCAAGTAAACGTGGAGTACAAAAATCCAAAACACTCTTGCTTCGTCGCGTATACTCCGTTGCTACTGAGGAGATGCGCAAAGATGACGGCTGACCTTTGCCACCCTCCCTCAACCTCCCTCCCTCCCTCTCTCTCTCTCCTCTCTCTCTCTCCCTCTCTCTCTCTCTCTCTCTCTCTCTCTCTCTCTCTCTCTCTCTCTCTCTCTCGCACACACACACACACACCTACACACACACACACACACACACACACACACACACACACACGTGTATTTCGCGAATGTGTGAAAGTGTTTTTGCGTAGGAGTTTGTGTGTGTGTGTGCGTGTGTGTGTGTGTGTGTGTGTGCGCGTGCGTGCTAGAGAGAGAGAGAGAGAGAGAGAGAGAGAGAGAGAGAGAGAGAGAGATTCTAGCACGTGAACTAATCACGAATGCACCAATCACTGTGAATGTTTGCCGATGCTCAACTCCATTTAGCTTTTTTAATTCGTCCGTAACTTAGTTTGCACACATGTCTCTATGCATGCATGCGATAGTTCTACACTGGATCAATTACACTCAGACATTTGTAGAGACATTAAGAGATTGCATACAAATATTCGCTGTGTTTATTGTTTCACTGCGCAGTGATTCGCAGTGATATCTCCTTGCAATGTCAGAGTACCCCAAACAATACAACTTTCTGTCTTGATCCTTTGCAAGGTTCATGAGCCAGAAGAGGTTGAGAGAGAAACGGATATTTCCATTCCGTCCTTCTTTGAAGATTCCCGTCCTCCATTATCGCGCTTTCACAGATTAGACATTAGACACATCATCGTCTTCTACGCGGCCTTTTCATTTCCTCTCACACAACCATCGACGATACCGCGGTGAAAAACGAGACTGCACATGGGATAGAGAGGCAGACGCAATGAGAAGCAAATCCACGTTAATTCCGATGATGGATGGGGGTGGAAAGCGAGTCGGACAAGCCGGTCATTAGGCCTCGGCAGAGGGAGGAATCGAAATGAAGGGGAGGCCACGGCACATTTAGTCTGTCACCAGACAAACAGTCTCGCAGAGCAAATAAGGGACAGGAGCAGATCCTTTGTGCGGGACAAACACCAGTCTTTTCATGCGCCTGTGAACTCCACCCCCCCCCCCCCTTTTCTTTTAGGTCGTCCCCCTTCCTTTTCACTCAGTTGGACCCCCCACCCAGGTTGGGCTGACCACACAAGTGGCCAGCTCATTGTCCGTGGTCAAGGGGGTCGAGGAGAACGAGTGGAATGATCTGTGTTTTCAGCCTCGTTCGCCACAGCTCTCCAGGGTCAAGCTTTGTGCCGGATGGCCAGGCATATTGTATCGTAAGGACCGCTTCGTGTAGTCCTTCGAGAAACATTTCCCCTGCCCACAAAGAGGGTCAGTCACGGAGAAAAGATTGACCCCTCTCACAAAGCCTGCGGTCAGCCCGCCGGCGACTGCAGAGAAAAGACGTGTGGATCCATTGTGGAACCACCACAGGCAAGAGCGGATCTCCGGGTGGACACGTCCCAGCTAGTTCCGCTTGGGTCGTAGTCAAGACTACAACGCCCTGCCGTGAGTGGTCAGTGGGCATGATTGTCGTCAGTGAGTTAGGTCTTTTCCGGGTTAATCAATAACTGGTCGCTTTGCACGCGTCTGGTCGGACTGCAGGATTCGTGACGTGGTCAGTTGGGCTGGCACGGTCGCCTTTAATGTTGAGGTGGTGCTGTCTCCAACCAGAGACACTATATATAATGGACTGCTGACTTGACCTCTCAGTGTATAGTCTAAATATAGTCGCAGTGCTGTCTGCCCAGCTCCGCCTTCCCAACAGCAACGATCATTTCCGGTTCCCGAGTTTACAGAATGGAGCAGCTAATCGAGGATATATTTGAGCTAAGTACGCAGCATTTACTGAAAATAAGTAGTTGAAAAGAAAGAATGAACATTGAAATAGTATATTATACATAACTGTCAATCTATACCTACATTAGCTCGGACAGTGTAGATGAGTGTAACATTTATGACCGAGATATTATTTACACGAGAGACAAAGAGCGAGTCGACGCTTCATGAAGTCAGTTGACAATGATGTTATGAATCAGAAAATATTTTTTAATAAGTAGGATGGTGTTGCAAGTCAGAGACACTGCTGCTAAACGTTTCTTAAACGTATGTGAAATGCTGAGCACCATTGCACTCCACTTGTCTTCTACATAGCGGCATAGCAGTCAGTACATGTGAGAACATACGTCGTCTGCTGTCTGACGCGCGAATTCCGCCACTGGCGCTAACCCGCGATGACTCGCAAAGGGAGGATCTGCTCGCTCCCATTCAGGATCGTTGTGTTATTATTCTGTGAATCGACAGCCCTCTATTTCGGCCTGTGTAGGCTCCACATCCAACAATTGCACAGTTATTTCCTGACATGTTGTGTCAAAACCCTCTTAATCCCACAGACGCTGGATATATAGCTGGAATGGTTCCACTGTGCTGTTAAGCAGACGCTACGTCAAAGAACATACTTCATATTCAACGAATTGTCAGTCCAACTTCAACCTCTGACTCTACAATCCGCAAATTACATCATGTTTTTGCACAACTGAATTCAGATAGAGATGATAAAGCACAGTACAAGAAATAACCATTACATTCTATTGCTGTGTGGACAATGGAACCTGCCCAGACTTAGACCGGAAGAGAGCAGTGCTTCTGCCCTGGTTGTCCGCGCGAGACGGCACTGGCAGACGCGTTTCGCGCAGACAGCTATCCAGTTACTATAGTATCTCTGTCTCCAACGAGTAATAGTAGGGTCCACGACTGGAACGTCGTCCTGTAGGGTCACAAAAATAGATGATCTGGACGGCTCTCTTTGTGGCAAGTCCATTGTTGCACGCCTTTACGCTTTCGGATTTGATTGATGTCCTTAACGGTGTATTTGACAATTCCGATAGTATGATTATCCATTTATGAAATATACATGCTGGTCATCTATGTTCACGCATAATGAAATTAAGTTTTCCTGTGGGGAAAGAATTCTGCAAACAAATCCCTTCGTATCCACTGCCATGTTGTAGAAATCCATCGTCATATAAGTGCCCTTTCAATTGTGACTAAGCACGTCAAAACACGTCAGTAGTCTATTTTATTCTCTCTTTGAGTTACATATATGATTCTAAAGCTAAGAGTCGAAGCTTTCCGATGGTACCCAAGTTGTGTTTGTATCTTTAAGATTATGAAATTTACAACTATTTGAATAAACACAGCAATGAAAGGCAAAGTTGACGAAAAGTGCTACACAATCGTCAGAACGGCACTTCTGAATGGTCTGACTTCAAACTCTGTTCTTATGTCATGGATTCGCTTTCTATTCCTAGACTGACGACCCTACAAGGATACTTTCTACTGCACACACACACACAGAGAGAGAGAGAGAGAGAGAGAGAGAGAGAAGAGAGAGAGTAGAGAGAGTAGAGAGAGATGGATGGATGGATGGTGTTTTATGGCCCATCAGGCTATGTAAGGCCATTTAGCACGAAAATCACTTGAACAGTTCAGAGTAAACCCAAATCAAGTCACGGTGTCCCTAGTTATTTGCTTCTTACGAATCGCGTAGGGAGACGCGGTGGGTCAATTCTTACCCCGAACCCACAGGGGGATAGAGAGAGAGAGAGAGAGAGAGAGAGAGAGAGAGAGAGAGAGAGTAAGAGAGAGAGAAAGAGAGAGCGAGAGAGTAGAGAGAGAGTAGAGAGAGTAGAGAGAGTAGAGAGAGTAGAGAGAGAGAGTAGAGAGAGAGTAGAGAGAGAGTAGAGAGAGAGTAGAGAGAGAGTAGAGAGAGAGAGTAGAGAGAGTAGAGAGAGTAGAGAGAGAGAGTAGAGAGAGAGAGTAGAGAGAGAGTAGAGAGGGAGTAGAGAGAGAGTAGAGAGAGAGTAGAGAGAGTAGAGAGAGTAGAAAGAGAGAGTAGAGAGAGAGTAGAGAGAGAGAGTAGAGAGGGAGTAGAGAGAGAGTAGAGAGAGAGAAGAGAGAGAGAGAGTAGAGAGAGAGAAAGAGAGAGAGATTGATTGATTGATTTTATTGTTATTATTAATCACTCTTATACCGCGCGATACTCCCACTCAGTGAGACTCAAAGCGCTTCAGCCGATGTCGAGACTGCCTCTCAGTGTGTAGTGTCTCAAGTCAATGAGACCAGTGTCCTGCTGCCAAGGGCGCTGGCACACTGTTTTCCACAAAGGAGAAATTGTGCATGCTGGGTGTTTTTTTTAACTGTGGCCGATACCCACCCGTCGAGGACATGAGCGTTGGATCTTTATAGTGCGTGATTTTGATGTTGTGAATGCGTATCACACACTAGACCTCGGTTTATTAAGGTCTCATCCGACCCATCACAACAATACATACATGTACATGACTTCTTTTTGAGGAGCCAGTATACTTGAGCCACAATTTGAAACAAGGCGTACAATCCAAGTGAACAAGTTGGCTAGTACATATCGGTGACAAACAAACAATAGAAACAGTATAAATATAGTATTAACGTACATTCTTTCATCATAACATTGTTCATGGTCTTGTTCTAAACTAGCAAAAAATTGGTCTCGTAATCGGAAGGCATAATAAAGATACATTGCTACCTTGCGTGTTTTCAGGTATCCACGTCCATCTATAAAAAATGTGGCATCAGCAGCTTCTGGACATTTGATGTATTCAGTTATGTATTTATTGCGTAGATCATTATACAAAGGACAATGAAATAGAAAATGTTCTCATTCTCAATTTCACCACAAAGGAGGCAATGTTTGTCTATATTGTGGCTGCGCATAGATTGCTTGTTACCAGGTAATTCATTCACTCTAAACCGGATAAATACATCTCTGAATGTTTTAATCTCAATGTATTCTAAGTATTTTTCATTTTCTAAGGTTATTTTGAAGGATCGATACATTCTGAATCTTTCACTTTCACGAATTTTGCTGTTCCAGCTCTGCCTATAGCAATCTCGTAGCCTATTTTTCAATTTTACAAGAAAACTTTTATCAGTAGTAGCGCCTCCATTTCTCCAGATATACGCATAGCCGGCCTTGCATATTACATTTTCAACTAACTTTGCCCAGTTTAGATCATCTGGGATCATTGTATTAGACAACATGAGATATGCTTGCCAGGGTAGCCTATCATCGGTAATTTTAGTAAGTTTTAGCCAGTACTTTATTGCTCTCGTTGTACTGTTTATGGCAAGTGGAAACCTTCCTGTTTCTACATAAACCAAACTGTTTGGTGTTCTATAGTCGATGATCTCTGGGATGATGCCCTTCCACCTGACACAGGCTTTTACTTGAGCGTACACAGCTTTTAGCATATCAAGGAATTTTTGGGAAACATTTGCTTGTGCAAGTGCACGCCAAAGGATCTGACGGTCAACAGAATCGAAGGCTTTTTTATAATCTATAAATGCTACGTATGGTTTCCCTCTGCCCCCTTTATACACATGTCTGGTTATCATACAGTGAAGTGTGAAAATATTGTCTATAGTCGAATACCCTGTCCGGAAACCAGCCTGTTCCATACAGATTTTCCCTTTCTTTTTAGCCCATGTGTGCAGTCGCTTATTTAGCACAGAGGTAAAATCCTTGCTCAATGTTCTTAGTAGGGAGATGCCTATATAGTTTGCAGGGTAGAGTCTGTTTCCTTGTTTATGAAGAGGGATGATAACGGACGTGCTCCAATCCCGTGGAAAGATCTGACTATCAAATATTGTCTTGAAGAGTTTTGTTAAAAAGGGTAGCATGTATACTACTTGTGAAAAATTCTCCCGGGATCTCGTCTAGACCGGGAGCCTTTCCCCCCGAGAGCTTTTGCAAAGCCTGGTTTACTTCTTCTGAGGTATTCGCTTTATCTCGCATGTCATCAAACGTTTCTACTTGATCAGGGTCGTAGATATTATCTACCTGTGTGTTTGTCGTGCGATTGAAAAGACACTCAGAATATATTGTTTCCATGTGTCCATTTCAATATCTGCGTACTGTACCCTTTTACTTGTCCTCTTAGGAATTAGGGATCAAAACTGACTGGAATTTTTCATGTTATCCATTAGAAACTTGCTATCCTTGCTATAATCCCTTTTCTTATCTCGTATTAGTTGTTTATACATTTTCCTGTTCTGGACGTACTCTAGTTTGTCATCTTCGTGATCAGTTTTTCTGTATTTTGCTAGATCTCTCTTCGCTATTCGCTTTTGTTTCCTGCACTCTCGATCATACCAATCACCCGTTCTTTTTTTGTCGCCTCGCATTTATTCTATAAGTATGGCGCATACAATCAACCGCCCTAAGTATACTCATTGTGAACATACGAACAGCAGAATGTATGTCAGTGTCTAAGTTTCCTTGCAACCTTGTGTCGTTAGCTTTGGTTTAAACGTCTACGACGGGCCAAAGCAAAAAAAAAAGAAGACAAAGTATTTACAGGAACTTCCCAACTCTTCAAACTTGTTAAGTTTTCAGAGACAGATCTGAGGGATGAAATGAATTCAGGGGTCTGAAGGTGTTTAATAACCTCTTTACTTTTATCCCATGTGATTTTGCTGAGAGTTCTGCATGTCTCAGCCTCTCTATTCATGTTCATATCCGCTCCTAGTGTTATCTCCAGTGGCATATCATTGGAACATATCCTAGTGCCCACAGTAAAGTGTACTGTAATATTTTCTGTCAGTAAACAATAATCTATCACGCTATTTCCATGTTCCGAAATATAACATGAACTTTCCATTTCTCTCGCCATGATTGCTGCCGTTAAGTATAAATAGATGGAATGATTTGCACAGATCTATTAAGACTTCTCCAAAATGGTTAGTCGTGCTATCTTGAGAATATCTAGCAACAGCATATTCTGGACAGAAACAGATTTCTAGCTCACGAGTTTCTATCATGATCAGTTTCCATGTTAGTGTGCAAATTCCAGTTACTCACTTTACCGTTAAGGTCTCCACAGATCATAATAGCACAATTAGAATATGTTTCTTGTAATTCGAGCATAACACCTTCTAGACATTGGATATTGCAACTTTCTTCCTTATCTTTATAAAAGGACGAATCTGTGGGTGGGATATACACACATACAAGGATGATATCAGCTACAGCTCTATCTCTCAGTCTTAATATTAGTAAATTATTAAAGTTACATGTTATTGGGGATACCTGAGAGGGACAAGGTTTCTTTAACAAAAACACCACTCCACCCGAACGCCTTCCATAGTGGGACAACTTAATGGCAGGTGAATGGTATACAAGATATTCTTCAAAATAGATAGAGAAGTCAAAGCTCTCTGCAGTAAAAGTCTCTGTAAAGCAACACATGTCAAACAATGTAACATACGGGAGAAAGTCTGGATCCGCGAGACTAGAGGACAGTCCCTCAATGTTCCAAACCAGTAGGTATCGACTAACTGACCTTTGTTGTTGCTGACAGCCATTCAAGGGTGAAAAGGAGGACTCCGCCTCGGGCTCATCCGCATAACCGAAACGCTGCTCGGTCTCGGCAGATAGAGGGCGGTGGCCTGGATGTCAGATGTTCGAAGACGGAACACCAGTGGAGTCATGGGGCTTCGCAGTCCCGGAGTGTCTAAGCCTGCCACTCCACACACTTTGTTGGGAGTGCTCACAAGCAGCCTCAGTCTCACTACCTTCATCTTGCGGCATGTAGACGGGTACGCCATCGACGTCTGTTGTTGCATCCGCAAAATTGTCTTCTTCACCATCACCTTCGCCCGTCTCTCCACTCCCTGTTTCTTCAGGTTGGTGATCGGTGCTTCTGGTCGCTGTTCCTGGAATCAGCCAACCAAATAGAGAGGTTTGTGAGGCGCCTGCACAATGCGGACAATTCGCACGTGCGTCATCATTCACAGAGGCCACTAGCTGCACGGATTCAGCGTGCTGGCCGCGACCCTGGACCCTCAAGGTCAGGTCGGAGCGGCCGCTGCACGCTGACGTCATCCCGTCGCGCGTCGCTGCACTAGGCGACGAAGCGTTGGTAACAGCAGTTGTTTGGTGGTCTTGACGATGCCGGGTCACATTTTCTCGATTTTCTTCGATGACAGTGCCGGAAACATCATGCTGCATATGTACGCTGCCATCATCTCCCATCTCGCCCCGTTCCGATGCGCTAGAGCCACGTGCCCCAAACACATCTTCGGAGTAGTCAGGTGGTCTTCCGTTTGTCCCATGTGCGTTTCCACTGAATGTGGGCTCAGGAACAGGGTAGTAGCCCTCAGTCCGCTCCGACAGGGTCTCTGCGTTCAGAAGGATGAGATTTCTTTTATCCACTGTATAATCCCTGTGTCTTTGGTAACGAGTCTTCTCCTGGTTCGCAGTAGAAGAGCGGCTGGGGAGATCGGGGAGAGGTTGCTGACGAGGGGGTGGCACGTCGTCTCTGCGTTGCCACCATTGCTCTCTTTATAGATTTGACTTCGCCTTAGGCTTGTTCAGGAGTATAAAGCGCTGCATGAGCGCTTCATGTTGGCAATTGAGCGCTCTTTGCCTCTCCTGAACACCATAGATTTTGTGCAGCGCTTCACTTGTTAAAGGGGAGGTAAATCTTCTGCGCCCCGTGTTGTGTTGATAGACGCTAAGAAAGTGTTTTCTTTGCCACAGACATCGTTTATGCACGTTTAAATGTATTATGCATGAATAAAGTCCACTACTGTGTCATCCTTACTTGCCATTACTCGCGCATACAGGGCTCTTGGGGCAAATAAAGCCCGTTCCAGTCCCAAAATGATGTTTCTGAGGGTTATTTTACGCATCGACGGCCAGTGCGGGATCGAATACGCCATTTTGAAAATGATGGAAAATCGTCTGAATCACCTCGGATCGGTGATGCAAAGCGCTGCTCAGCGCTGAGTGAATCACGCCCCAAAATTGCTGTTCAGGAGTGAATCACATGCAGCGCAGAGCAGCGCTTTGCAGCGCTGCGCCTCCTGAACAAGGCTCTTGTGTTCTCTCTTGCGCGATGTGTCACGTACACTCCAGTCTTTTCTCTGTCCGGTTGTTGAGGTCTGGCATCACTCTCGGCGTCTCGGTAAAACAGCTTGTTATTTCTGTAGTAAGCTTTTTTTCCCTGTCTGCGGAGATCGCGTAGAATCGCTGCCTGTCGTGGTGTCAGCTCCCCAGCTATCCTGATGCCTCTCTGTCTGAGCTGCTCCCGTCCTCGCTGAAGCAGTGTGAGTTTGCCTGACCAGGTAGCGAATGACACCAGTATCTGGCGCGAGCGATCCTGCTCTCTGTTCTTCACGCCTAGCCTCTGCACCCGCACGACCTCGCGTTCATCCCAGTCTGCATCGGGGACGGCTTGCTGTAGCAGGTTGGTCACAGCATTCAGACAGTCCCAATAAGTTTCTTTCCAAGGCTCAGGGACACCAAACATCCGGACATTATTTCTTGGCATGTCGTGATCTAGTCTCTCTCTTTCCCTTTCAGCTTCGCTCAGACTGTTGGTATTCTTGTCTACATAAATTTAGTTTCTCCCTCAAATCATTCTGTTCCGCCTGGATGGACTGGTTACATTCAGTCAAATATTTATACCATGCTTGTGATTCTTTTCTCGCTTTCATGGATCGCTTTCTTCATTTCTTCTTGTTGTTCACCGAGGGATTTTATGTAGTTATTGGTGTGCACGATGTCATTTTGCAGAGCATCAAAGCTGTCATTCATTGAATTCATGATGTTTCTCATGCTTGCATTCACTGTCACACTCAGGGACTCGATCTGCTTCGCAACACAGGGCACTCTTGTTTCCTCATTGCTGTTCGCATTCCGAGGTGTTCACTCGACTGGGTCAGGCCCGGAGTTCTCCTGTACATCGTTACTCAGGAGAATTTGCTGGGAGAAGTCTAGACAAGCAGTCGGAGATTCAGTCGGTTTCATAGCACATGAGAACAACAGACACGAGTACAGGCTGATGCCAAGCAGGCACACTCTCGCTGCTTACACCGTGGCTCGATTTCGACGAGAATGTGGCTGGTTTGAGTTCGGTTTGAGAGTGTGGCAAATCACGTCACCGAGCAAGAAAACGCAGAACATTGCATGAACAGTATCATCAACATGCAACTTAAACTTGCCTTCTCTTTCGTGATTGCTGCCACGGTGACGTCGAGGCCTGGGCAACGCACAAAACCGTCCAATGCGGGCTCGGTACGTTACTGTATCCACCCCCATGGCGGGTGCACGAGTGAGCACAGTTCATAACACAGGCAAAGTAGTAATTCCTCCTCAAACGTTGGGGATATAATACGTTACAAATTGAAGAAGTTGTTTGGACTTACTCAATTCACGAATCAGTCACATAATGAATACTTGATGGTTCACATCCCATAAGTTGAAACACACAACAGTGTTATCGAGAAGCAGAAAAGACGGAGCTCCGGCACACACGTCCGTCACCGTTGAAAGCAATGTCGCAAGTGAGAGAGAGAGAGAGAGAGAGAGAGAGAGAGAGAGAGAGAGAGAGTGAGAGACAGAGAGAGACAGAGAGAGAGTGAGAGACAGAGAGAGAGAAAGAGAGAGAGAGAGAGTGAGAGACAGAGAGAGGGAGAGAGAGTGAGAGACAGAGAGAGAGAGTGAGAGACAGAGAGTGAGAGACAGAGACAGAGACAGAGAGAGAGTGAGAGACAGAGAGAGTGAGAGACAGAGAGAGAGTGAGAGACAGAGAGAGAGAGAGAGAAAGAGAGAGAGAGAGTGAGAGACAGAGAGAGAGAGAGCGAGAGAGAGAGAGAGACAGAGAGAGAGAGAAAGAGAGAGAGTGAGAGAGAGAGAGAGAGAGAGAGAGAGAAGGACAACGAGCTTTGCTACGCCGATATAGTAGAAGCCATCGCGCCGTGAAATGCCTTAATGGACCAATTTGAACACTGGCTATTTTATTGTTTTCAGGGGATTGGGCCAATATAAGCTTTTTTGTGTTTAAAAAATACATTCTCATATATTGATTTGCATTGTATGTCTGCAATGTATCGATTCTAGAGGGGTTAAGGAGGCAGAAAACAGCTCAAACCAGAAAATGTACCTGTTTGACCTCAACTTATTATACAGAGCTGCATCTCTTCAATGACCAGTGCAACTTATGGTGCACGGTCACAAATATGAAAATACTGAATCCCTGAATAAGACCTAGTCATAGAGAAGAAAAATTCCGTTAACTTTCCTAGAAAGACAAAAATGGAAAAGAGAAATAATTATTTATTTCTTAACTCTGCGTTGATCCACATAGTGTCAATATACAGTTTTATAAAAACTGTTCGACCCAAAATAGAAAACTTAGAAGATAAACGAAAATGAAATAAGTAAGAGTTTAAGAATGGGATTATATGAAACAGATACTATGGAAATAACTTGTGTTTTTATCACTGCACTAATGGGAATTCGTCTCCCTTTTTCTTTGCACAACGTTCATCTTTGTATTCTTTGCGTCTTCTCTCTTTTCAAATAAGAAAAACTCGCCAAGCTCACTACAAGTTCTGTTGATGCACACAAGACTGCATCTTACAGCCACGAGAGAGACACAACAACCTCATTCAGTCCGCTCTAGACTGCACAGCATCCAAACCTGCCGTCCTGCCATAATGCACAGGAGTCAGTTGTCGATGGAGAACTCCCCCAAGGAAAGACCTCTGCGTAAACCACACCGACCAGCTGACGGCGAAACCCATTGTGGGAACAGGCGAATGGGGAAGACACTCGACGCTGGCTAATTGCCGCTCAGGCTGCTCTGGTGTCTCGAGGTCAAGAGGAACTTCATCGGCCCGCTGCCGTAAATGCTGGCGTCCCTAATCTTGGAGATGCTTACCTGCATAGTTTGCTGTCCGCGTCTTTCGAAGTCGGCAGTTTTGTGCGCCCAGCAGCGAGGAGATTGGAGATCTTTTCTATCGGTATGCTGATTAACTAAAGGTAGGAATGCAGTCGGGAAGAATGGGTGCTGTCTGCACGGAAAGGCCCTAGTCTGATAACTTCAAGCCGGTGTTGTCCCGTTTTCCTTCAACTTTAGTCTCCTCTGAAAGCTCGCTGTTGATGGATGGTATCGCTGAGGGCTTGACTCCCACCATGGCAAGTCTCAAGTTTCTGATTAACTCCCATCAGTCAAGGCGGCTGCAACATACCTCTGTTCAATTAGGCTGTCGAGGCCCTGCAAACACGTTGGAAAACAGACGCGACCCTTTCTATCGCCAGAGTGGGGAGATAACAATTCACGTAGATAGCAGTTGCGCTATGCGGGGAGTTGTCCAATGTGAACGGTGGCAAAGAATGGAAATCGGGTTGAAAACTCAACAAAACAGAGTTCAAAGACACTGATGCCATATGTGGCTGCCTGACGTTCGTTGAAAGAGCATTTCAAGGCAACACGCATTGGAAATGAAATCGATTTGTGAGGATTTGTTGATGCGTCAAAAGACTTGCAAAAATCCGACTGATACCTGCATGGTCGCTAATTTTGCGTGAGGTTTTCTTGCTTGACAGGAGCTCCGAGAAAGACAAGTTGCTGCACAAGACTCATTTCCAGTGGAGAAAATGTGTTGGAAGCATGATGCGGCTCGTATCATTTTAATTGTTCGTCCTTTTGTGTGGTTTGATTAACTAGAACGTAGAGAGAGAGAGAGAGAGAGAGAGAGTTGTTTGAAATGTGACATATAATATATAGCTAACTGATTGGCAAGAGAGTTAAGGGATAATCTGACATGGCGCTCCATGAACCGATGCAGGTCTTTGTATTAAACTCCACTAGAACAGAAGAATATTGGTAAAACTCTCCTTGAAGGACGAGACCTACACCAGGAATGCAATGAAAGGGAAACATATAACACTGAACATCCCTTTGTCCTGTCAAAGCAAATCTATATAAGTGTCTCTCAGTTGGCGACAGAGGCGGGTTCCGCAGAAAGCTGATGACAGCTGACCTATGGTCAATGGGTGGCCAGGGCAGGCACGTTCCAGCCTTGACCGTCCTGTCAAAACTGTCCAGTCTTGGAACCGGACACTTCCCAGGAGATGAGGCCTGTGTCCCACGGACGACATTGATATCCCTGTTCCTCTCAAACGATCACCTTTCTGCGTCTATTTTCCCTAACAAATGACTGTCGACTTCTTTCCTCCCTTTCTGGCAGGACTCTCAACGGCAGAATTTCCCGCTTCGTCCGAGTCGCCTTTAGAGGTGTGAGTTACACGTGATGTGGTTTGGCTGGACAACGATGTTTCGGTGTGTTGGGTTTGCTTTATACACGTTCCTGTGAAAGGATGTTGCACCTGGTAAAGTGGTTCTAAGTTGAGAACAGTAAATAACGTGTTGTCACTCATTATTGAGGACCTGTATTGTAGAGGTAACTGGGAAAATTGTTTTGAAATGAAAAGCAGCACGCGAGAAATTACATGCGGAGAGATAAGAAAGGAACAATTTGAAAAACAGTTTGATGTCATTATTGGGGAAACGCTGACGCCACAATGATTACTAGAGAGAGGTTGCCATTGGAGTTGATAATTGTTTTGCACACAAACTGTGCATTAATGATGCTGCCTTGTAGCGTGGAAAATAGTAACCCGTGGAAAACAGTAACCGGAA
>JAWQFJ010005173.1:82500-107500 GCA_034096865.1 Theodoxus fluviatilis
AGTAATAGTTACACTGCTGAGTATTACAAATGTATCTAATAGTAATAGTTACACTGCTGAGTATTACAAATTACAAATGTATCTAATAGTAATAGTTACACTGCCGAGTATTACAAATGTATCTAATAGTAATAGTTACACTGCTGAGTATTACAAATGTATCTAATAGTAATAGTTACACTGCTGAGTATTACAAATGTATCTAATAGTAATAGTTACACTGCTGAGTATTACAAATGTATCTAATAGTAATAGTTACACTGCTGAGTATTACAAATGTATCTAATAGTAATAGTTACACTGCTGAGTATTACAAATGTATCTAATAGTAATAGTTACACTGCTGAGTATTACAAATGTATCTAATAGTAATAGTTACACTGCTGAGTATTACAAATGTATCTAATAGTAATAGTTACACTGCTGAGTATTACAAATGTATCTAATAGTAATAGTTACACTGCTGAGTATTACAAATGTATCTAATAGTAATAGTTACACTGCTGAGTATTACAAATGTATCTAATAGTAATAGTTACACTGCTGAGTATTACAAATGTATCTAATAGTAATAGTTACACTGCTGAGTATTACAAATGTATCTAATAGTCATAGTTACACTGATGAGTATTACAAATCGCATTGCTGAAGCCGCTGCCAAGAACATACGTGAATGTATCCGATCAGTAAAGTGTGATTGCAGTTGCAAGAGAGTAGCACATGGAAAGACAAAGGGTGGGGGAAGGGGGTGGGGGGTGGGGGCTGTGATTGTGTGGAGAGAAGGGGGAGGGGGCGGACTGAGGTGGAAGTCAGGGCAGGGCAAGTGCAGACTGAGTGGGAGGCTGAGAACCCTAGGGCCAGGGCGGGACGCCAACAACAACAGTCCTGACACTAGGGGTAGGTTTAGGTTGGAACTCCTGTTGACATTAGGTAACCCACCACGCCGCGCAGTTTTCTCTCTGTATTCAGCTGCCAACTACACTCCTTCTCGCTGTCTGTGTAAATGTGACTGTGTTTTCCACTGCACCTTCCTTCTTTGTCTGGCCGTCTCTTTCTGGTCGTTTATCTCTCTGTGTGCTTGGTGGCTCAGCATCTGTCTGTGTGTCTTTGTGTTGGTTTGTACATGTACATGTATATCTGTATGAATGTATCCGTGAGTGCATGTGTGCTTACATACCGTACTTGCGTGTATGTTTGTGAGTGTGTGCATGTTCGGATGCATCTATCCCTGCGCCCACCTCTCTCTCTCTCTCTCTCTCTCTCTCTCTCTCTCTCTCTCTCTCTCTCTCTCTCTCTCTCTATCTCTCTCTATAACACACACACACACACACACACACACACACACACACACACACACACACACACACACACACACACACACACACACACACTACACACTCACACACACACACACACACACACACACACACACACACACACACACACACACACACACACACACACACACACACACGTCTGAGCCGCTGCAAGTGGTAAGAATTACATGTGACTGCTTGGGTCCAAGACTGATCAAGTGGATGCCCCACCCCCACCCCCCGCCCCCCACCCCTGCTCTTTCCACACGGTTCGCTGCAGAAGCCCAAGTAAAGAGGAGAAAGTTGTGATGACCCAGCATGACCCCAGACTGTGGACATTCTGAATTCTGGAATAGATTTGCAGGGTCAACAATGGTGACGTAGCTTGTGTGTGTTTATGCACATCATTGTCAGTCAGAACTATGTGCAAAATCCACAATCTAAAACATTCGGTGTTTCACAGTGATGTTACACTTGATTCAGGGCATGGGACTTGGGGGGTTGAGGCATCGCAGACGATGTCGCCTTCGTCGCACACTCCGAGAGAGCCTTGCAACAAGTCACATCCTGCTTCGCAAAGGCTGCCCAGCTCTTCGGACTGGAAGTCAGCATAAAGAAGACGGAGGTCTTCCACCAACCTGCCCCCGAGAAGCGTCTCACCCTCTTCACATCTACATTGGGGAGACCGAACTACGCTCTGTCAGCCAGTTCACATACCTGGACTGCACCATCACGGCAGATGCCAAGATGGACAAGGAAGTGGACAGCAGAATAGCCCAGGCCAGCAGAGCCTTTGGCAGGTTGTATAAGAGAGTGTGGAGCAACAAACACCTCAAAAAGGACTCAAAAATCAGTGTATACAGAGCGGTTGTCCTTACCACACTCCTATATGGCTCAGAATCCTGGGTTCTGTGCCACCGACACCTGAGGCTCTTGGAACGCTTCCACCAACGCTGTATTCGTTCGATCCTGGAGCGACTACATCACAAATGTGGAAGTTTTGGAACGGTCTCAACTCACCAGCATAGAGACCATGCTTTTGAGATCTCAGCTGCGCTGGGCAGGCCATGTTTCCCACTGGTCGACGTGACAAAGGGGGCCCGAAAAAGAGATACAAAGACTCTCTCAAGAAAGCCCTCATCTCCTGCAACATCGATCCCCGACAGTGGACCTCCGTCGCTGCTGACAGAGATGCCTGGCGCCACACCATCAATTAAGCCGCGGCAGTCTTGGAGAGCTCCCGCAGGGACACACTGAAGAGCATGCAACCACATACAACGATACAAATAGCCCATGACAAAACCGTTGTCGCAAAGCATAAAGTCTCATATGAAACGATTCGTTGACACATGATAACGTTATAATTGGCGTTTCTCTTCACAGATGTAATCCTCTGAGGACGGTACTGAAATAATTACAATGACAACAATAACAGTAATAACCTTTACTGTGTCCCTTTTAAAACATTCTTGTCGGGCAATTTCACCTCCGCTCGCCGCCGCTGTGCAGTGCCCAGTAACCGGTTTGACTCCATGGTATGGCGGCCATGCCGGGGAAGCACCTAAGCCAGGCCTCCTCACACGTGGACACATTTCTGGCAACTATGCCGCTTCCCTTGGAAACATCGTGCTTGCGAGTGGCAATAACTGTTTTGGGCGTGCTCAGACACGGCAATGTTATGGAAAATATACTGTTTCCATAGGAAATATCGCGCTCGCAAGTTCCAAGAGTCGTGTTCTGCCGAGTGTTTGCCTATTAGAAACACATACTATTTTATTTGTCCGTCGGACACTCCTTTAGACTCTCCCTCAAACAGCCAATCTGAAGAATTTCTGCTTGTGGTTTAGTGGTAAGGAAGTTTCCAGCAATGTCCAAATGGCGGCCTCGACATCTCTCTCTCTCTCTCTCTCTCTCTCTCTCTCTCTCTCTCTCTCTCTCTCTCTCTCTCTCGCTTCTTCGTGCCTTCTGACTTTGTGTTCAAATCGATGGGAGATGGAAGGGAAAATGCTTGCCCCCTGCCCATAGCTTCCAAAAAGTTAGTCCCCAGGGGTACTGCTAATGCCATCATAAGCATCATGAGAAGCGTGGCCGTACCGACGCATACAGACACACGGATCATCTGCTTCCAAGCAAGCGAAGATACAAGTCACGCCTGACCATGTTCACAGATGGGCGAGACCACTCTTCTCCAAGAACAATGACAGGCCCATCCGCATGGGCTTCCCTCTTTGTTAGTCGTCACCCTTCAACGTCAAAGTTCCACCCTCAACTGACAACGGCCAAGATCAATGATTCTGACTCCATAGCATTGCCTACACACCTCAGATTCTGAAATGAACTCTACTCTCAGATAAGTGAATTTTGGTAAAAGGCTGTCTGGCTAAACAATCATATTAATGCATTTTACTTTTATTTGGTTTATTAGAACAATAATTATTACCCAATATTAATTATCATTCAGTTATTCCTGTAAACAAACCTTTCCACTTATCTTCTCTGTGTGTTACTGTTCACCCTTGATAGCACGGAAGGTGAGCGAATGTTGCAGGACGGTGATGCGTTACCCCTAGACACCTTCTCAAGTGAGACTACCTCAGTCCCATCTTGTAACAGTTGACGGCTCGCCCGGCTTGTTTGAATCCGTCTCATAACACCGTGGACAGGAGCCCCGCCAGCAGACTGGACAATAGCCAGAAGCTGTTCAACATTTACAAGGATAGTTGACAACGTTTCATTTTCAACCGGTGGATAGTGCTTGTGAAGGAATTGGTAAACGTTCGCTCTCTGTATTTCAAAGCAAAAACAGTTTTCCTGCATGACTTGCACAGATACATACAACGTGTTCCATTCAACTTGCAAGTGTACGAGATTACGTCTTTAAAACTTCATCGTATTCTCCACTTCACGCACAGGCCGCACAGGGTAGATATACGTCACGGTGGATATCGTGCTGTGTCAAAGCTTTCTTCTTGCAGGCGTTATCTCCCGTCGCTGTTTGTAGGTCGATCGGTACTTATCCTTCTTTCGATGGTCTCTTCTCTCGACGATCCCAACGGCCTCGTAGCCAATGGCAGGAAAGCATTATGAACCCATTCAAACTGAAGGCAAGCGTGGCAATAAATGCAATAAAATCGCTGAATCGACTCGCCCAGGACACGATGTTGAATGGGCGGAAATGTTTCATTGATACTTTTGTTTTCTTCAAGCGTGGCGGAGGAATGGGTTCACGTACTCAGAACGTGACTTGTAGCCCCAGCTGAAGTGAATGCGAGCGTGCCATTTCTGCAAGCGCGTATGAGTATTTTCATGGCCTTATCTCGACCTCAGCAGCTTTGTTTGTTAGTGCGCCTGCCTCCACTATCGCGGAGTCTGCGTTCGAAATAGAAGGTAGAGTGTATGGCCTTCTCGTGTGCGATAAAGACGTAACAGACAGGCCGGTCCCTGCGACGTGCTACGGTGCTACCTGCAGCGTCACAGATAAGGTGCGAATTACCCATGGCAAAAGTATGCTTGCTGAATTCCGTATGTGTGTGATGTGTGAAAGTCACTCCCGCAAAGGTGAGAACTAGCCGTCTCTGAAATCTCAGGAGGTCACCGTTGTAAAGGTGAGAACGAACATTCCTGAAATCTAGTGAATATGTGTGTATCTTTTTATAATGATAAAACAGTTCTTTTCTCCCTATCGTATCCTAAATCGTCCTCAATATGTTCGCAGGCGACAGTCTGTTCCCTGAGCAATATGAATGTGAAACACTTTCGTAAATGTACGTGCACAAGTGCTTTTCTATGTGAGAGATTTTATCGCGAGTTTGTATCAACCAGTCTGCGCCTACGTGATTCAGCGTGTTCACGCGTTCATATTAGCTGTCCATCGCCTTCCATAAATTCTAGTCTTCCTATAACTTCACTATGATACCTCGGTATCATCAATCAACATGGTCCTCCCTGGAAACACTAGCCCCACTATTTCCTCGTTCGTTTCGGTCAGTGAGCTTTATTTCTCCATCTCCGGGAGGGCGAATGTCGACAGAACAACAAAGTACGTTACCCTAGAAGGGAAACAGCTGATACCGAGCCTATCACTTTCGCATATCCGTCTGAAGACGAGTGGCAAGATGTTCTCCACATGTCAGACCCAGAAACCGTCAAACCCATCCCTGCTTCTGAAAAGAGAGTCCTCACCCCGTTGTGAGGTAAAGGGCGATGCCTGATGAGAAATCCTCTCAATGACGTTGTGCCTTCAAAGTTTGCGTCAAGGCAGAGAGATGTTGTGAGGCTCAGTAGCATGCCTGTAAGAACTACTCTTTTTTTGTGATGCGAGTATGATATGAACTGCCGGGCAATTGGGGTGCTTATGACAGTAGAGCACTCCTCGTACGTACTTGAGTATATAATGTCTTATCCTGATCTCACAAGCTACGTGCCGTGCAGTGAGGGAACGTGTCATGTAAAGCATGTGAAATGTTCAATTATAGAAAATACAGACCACTTAAAATCTCACTTACTTTGAGAAATTGTGCCGACGCAAAACTTTTCAGTTAACACTGAGTTTCCCCCTTCTTTAAAAGCAGTGATTCTGATTGAAACTTATGGGACAAAAGCAGACTGTTTTCATGAGGACACATGATTTCATTTATCTTCCGAGAGAAGGTCTACCAAAGTTGATTTGGATTTCATCAGCGGTTACCACTATGTGGACCCTTGCTCTTTCTCAAATCCTCGTGGAGAAACTCTCCACTTCCCCCAGCCCTTCCTGGAGAAACAGGATCCCCCATGGGGCCGAAGACTCTTTGTGGGAGGTTTTGTAGCTTGCAAGACAAAGGAGTCAGGTGGGGAGGTTCGGGTAATTACATACGTCACTGGTTTCCTCCCCCACTAATTGCCTCATCAGGGATGACCTCGATAGGTTCTCGAGATGCACAGTAAAGTCAGAGTCTCTCTCTCTCTCTCTCTCTCTCTCTCTCTCTCTCTCTCTCTCTCTCTCTCTCTCTCTTGGCCTACATGTATGTTATTTGTTTTTAACTTTTGGATCTTTAGAAAATTGTTTTTTATGTATATGTCATTGTAGTTACGTCAAGTTCCATATTTGAATTTTGCTTCTCTGGTACACTAACTACCCATTGTAGTACGCTTAACAAATTGTACAGGTATAATTCTTGCGATAATTAGACTGTCTCTCTCTCTCTCTCTCTCTCTCTCTCTCTCTCTCTCTCTCTCTCTCTCTCCCCATCTTACTCTTATACTTTCTTCCTGCCCCCAGCCCCCCCACACTCTCTCTCTCTCTCTCTCTCTCTCTCTCTCTCTCTCTCTCTCTCTCTCTCTCTCTCTCTTACCACACTTGAATATGTTGCCTCAAGGGCTGAATGTAAGAAAGACACTACTGCCTAATTCTCTACCTTTGTAAAATGAAGTTCGTTTGTTCGTTCGTTTTCTTTCTCTCATTCTCTCTTTCTTTCTTTCTCTTTCACTCGCTGAATTTTCTCACTCAATCTTCTCTATCTCTCAATCTTTTCTCAATCTTTTCTCTCTCTCTCTTTCTCTCTCTCTCTCTCTCTCTCTCTCTCTCTCTCTCTCTCTCTCCCTCTCCCCTTTCTCTCCCTCCCTCCCTCTCTCTCTCCCCCCCCCCCTCTCTCTCTCTCTCGCTCACAGGGTATGAGGAGCGGAGGTCGGAAGTGAAAGAGATGAAATTATCACATCGTATTTACAACTTTAGACATAACAATGCATGTTCATTTGTCTTGCACATAGGAGTTGTACTTTACACATCTAACCCTCTCAATGAGTAAGTTCCATGTAGTATATTGTGAGTAGACCCCTGTCGACAACCGCTGAGAAAGCAAACATTGAAAGTAAAAACAATGGAAAGGCCTGCATTCCTACATGCGTGTCCACATAACTCTGGTATTCCACAAACATCACTAACTCTCATCTGTATGCCTTCAGAGTCTTCCACGTGCTCACATCGCCAAGACGAACTTGGGTTCAGCCGATGTCTCCACCTATCCATCCACTTACAAGGTCATCATTAACAGTAGGGTCAGCACCGGATAGCCACACACGTCTCTGCGCTGACAAGCAATATGCCTCTGACCTCACGTACCAGTGTCACATGGTACTAGCTCTGAACAGATTGTCCCTTCATTTGCATAGAACCTAACTTGCCTTGCCAGCTCATGTTCCCTATGTTCTCTCTGCAAGTCTATCCCGAGCAAGGACACGGCAGGCAGGCAATCATTTATGGAAATGAGATAAGGAGGAGAGAGAAAGGGAGGCAGGTTTTACCAGAAACGTGCTTTGGCTGCGAGGACCTGAGAACAACAATACAGGTGTCGCCTCGTGCAAGCTGCTGTCCGGATTCGATTGTCGTGCTGTCAGGGACTCCAAAAGAGCGACCCTGATCTCTTGTACGTACAGTCCAATACGTCCCCCAAATTAGTGCAGAGCAGAAAATAGAAATCTCGTTTTGAAAAACGAACAATTGTTTCTTAACTGAAGTGCCCATGATAAGAAGCATGTAGTTGCATCTTTGAGCAAGTTGATTAACTCCCATTGTTTTTCCTTACCCAGGAGTAAAGTTGGGTACCTGTGAGGACAGCGATTGCACAGTGGCACACTGAAGTGCCGTTGACGAGCTTGGGATTGGAATACTCCCCTGGGAGTGGAGTTAATGCTGGTACCTGGTTGTGCGCGTCGTATCTGTCTGTAACTGTGTTTGTTTTAAACGTTCATGTATATGATAGAAATAAGAGGGTAAATTTAAATGCAATGTGAGACCCAGGCTTGGGTGATAGGTTACTGAATGTGGTGGAGCCAAGGTGATGTTGTGCCTGGTTGGTGATGCAGGCTCCTGGTCCGTTGATGTACAAGACAGGGAGGAGGCAAACCCTTGGCGTTTCCAGTTTTCTTTATTATACTTGGATGACAGTGGTCTCCCAAGAGACTGGTGGTGGGCGTCCCTCTAGACCTGCCGACAGTCCCTCCTTATCAAAGAAATGCGCGGACCTCAGGGAGTCAGGCTTGGAATCCATGGTCGCGGATCTCACCCTGTCTCTGAGTTGTGTTTTCCTAATGATAGAAAAAGGCTCATTGCTGCCTTATACTAACTCGAAATTATTCACACCACGTGTTGCCTTGATAGGTATAACAAAGTCAACCGAATGAATATTGCACCATTGCAATCAGATGTCTTAATTTAGAGAAAGCATCAAATTTGTCTCTTATTTCTAACAATTTAGGCATAGCGCAAGAGAAGGACAGGAGGGAACTGTCAGTGGTCACATGTCAAGTTCAATTAACAAACGATAAGGAAAGGCCGCCGTGCGACCATCCCGGACTGATAAGCTACATAGTAGGCTGGTCTTACAACATATATAACCTGGGCATCTGAGACGCAGGATACATGATAGAGGGAGGAGAGAGGGGAAACATGCAATGTCCTGGGGGGGGGGGGGGGAGGGGAGGGGAGAGAGAGAGAGAGAGAGAGAGAGAGAGAGAGAGAGAGAGAGAGAGAGAGAGAGAGAGAGAGAGAGTCCATGTAAAGACTTCGGGCTTCACTTCACCGGGTCACATACATAAAACCATACATTCACTGTTGCATTTTACAGCCCAGTGGCTGATTCAGGCCATGGTGCGGTCATGTGACACATCTGGTGTCCACGTTAGGTAGACGTCATCCCTGAGGACGAATACAACGCATGAGTCAGTGAACAGATGGCAAATGTGATGTGAGGAGGAAGCCATCGGAAGGTACGATGCCATCACAAGGAAACGTGCGTCTTGTGTGACATACAACAACGGCCGTACGGCATGGAGATGAACCACTGAGCTTGAACTGCTGAATAACTGACTTGGTAATGTCGCCGAGAAGGTGTACACCAGCAATAACCACGGTTCTTTCAAGCTGTTGTTGACACAGCACTGGCTAGGACTCATACTTTCCTTTGGTTCTTTTTTCCTTTTTTCCTTTCTTTCTTTTTCTCTCTTTTCTTTCGTTTGTCTTTTTTCTATCTTTTTTCTTCTATCGTTTTCATTCCTTTCTGCCTTCCAGTTCCATCTTTCTCTTTCTCTTCGTCGTCGTCCTCGTCATCGCCACTGCAGTTATTGTCTTTGTCGTCGTCTGCTTTGTCCTCGTAGTTTTTCTTCACGTGCTGTTCTATTTGTCTTTCACATCGAATTTGTCGTCTCGTTGTCTTTCTTCTTATTCTCCCTCATCTACACCACCAAAACCCCCCTCCCTACCCCCCTCCCCCTCCTCCTCTTCCTCCTCCTCCTCGTCCATTTCTTGTATAATCATCATGTCCTCGATCATACATACAATGACAGCAGAGACGATGATGATGTTAACGAGAATACACAAGCAAGTTATGCAACTTCTGGTGCTGCTCATCTCTAATCAACTACAACAGCGCTGTCGTCTCACCCACCACAGCTACATCGTGTCAGTCCACATATTTCCCTCCTTTCAAGTGGTGTTCCTTGAGTTGTCTTTCGGCACGCATCCTCTGCGCCGGTGGGCATGTCTGTCGCAAAAAGATTGACTCTGACAGCAGTGAGTCGGAAGCCCAACAACAGTCAGCCAGGTGGAAAGAGGGTGCCTGTGCAACAAACCGACAACCTCTGACAAAAACCAAGAGAACTCGATTACACACACATCCCAGTCCTCATCACTTTGCTGTGTGGCCTTATCACTGAGATTACAGGTTTGTACCCTTTTCACACCCCAGGCTACAGAATATATTCGTCAGCAGTTTCTCCGCTACCTCTTGCAAGCATCCTGTGGTCTTATCACCTCCAACCAAGGCATCGTCACTTATGATAGCAGCACCTAGGCTTCTGATGTTGGGAATCCGTGAGCAATCTCACCAACGAACCCGATCCGTTCACCTTCTCCATCTTCCTGAACCTTTCACTCGTTCTTGATAACCCTCTGTGGGGTGAGTAAGAATAGACCCACTGCATCTCGATACCCGATTTGTGAAAGGTGAATAATTAGGGAAATACTAATTATCGTGACTTGCTCTCTCACCAGTTCTAGTGATTATGTGACCCATGGCCTTACATAGCCTACAGACGCTGATAGACCGTAAAACTCCATCTGACATCATCATCATCATCATCATCATCATCATCATCATCATCATCATCATCATCATCATCATCATCATCATCATCATCATCATTCTTGGTAGATTTTCCACGTATCAAAGGAGCATTTTGTGAGTAAGGAGCCGTCAGTGCTCTCGAGACTGCTTTTCTCACTATAAAACAAATAAGAGTGATGGGTCTAAGAGCATTTGGTCTCAGTAGCTGCTAGAAGCTGTCCCTAGCCGAGACAACGGACAACGGATCTGACCCCGAAAGCCAAGCAAACAGGTTTCAATCGATGAGGGAGACATTGAGTGGCTCCGGCCATAGACTTTTCTTAGCTATGTTCAACCCTATTTCCTCTCCTTTTCACATGCCACGGTTGTATCTCGAACTTTGTCGAAACAATAGCATGTTAAACAAATTCGTTTTATATTCTATCCATTCACGAAAGGAAAGTATGGCATAGATTAGCGTTATGCGTTGACTGAAGTATTGGGAGAGAGAGAGAGAGAGAGAGAGAGAGAGAGAGAGAGAGAGAGAGAGACAGACAGACAGACAGACAGACAGACAGACAGACAGACAGACAGACAGACAGACAGACAGACAGACAGACAGACAGACAGACAGACAGACAGACAGACAGACAGACAGACAGACAGACAGACAGACAGACAGACAGACAGACAGACAGACAGACAGACAGACAGACAGACAGACAGACAGAGATGCTAAAGTCAAACAGCCATTTTCGAATAATGGTTTTTTGGCACAATGATTCGGACAAAATTTTTGTTTTAACTGTACAAGGAACTCTGGTGATATTCTGATTGGAAGCATTTGTAAAAGGATATGGTTATGTGCTCAAGTCGTATATGTTCATTCTCAAAACGGTGCTTTTCAATTCAAAGAATAATGATAAGTTTGACCATGGAAGATGTAAAAGTCTTACCTTCAGCTTTTCAAGATTTACACCTTTGTATAAACTTCATTTGTGCTGTCAGATTTTTTCTCTTGACGCAGGAAAAGAAGTATCAGGACATCTCTCCGTTCCTCGTGCCCGCCACAAAAACTACGTTGACCTAGATTCCATCAATTTGTATTTTCTACTGAGGCATTTTCATTTCCCCTACTTCAACGGTCACCAGAAAACAATCTAGGGAGGGACCACAAGAACTTGTACTTGACTTTGCCATCCGATACTTCACATAGTTTCTCCCTCTCATTCCACACACACTCCACTACACTTGCAGCGTTCGCATCTCCCCTTTCGTGGTGAATGTGGACTGTTCCAGTAGTGTCCTGAGAGGTCTACTCTTCAAGCTGTCTTTGACTCACAATCCATCCATCATCTAAGTCCCATTAATTCGCGTGGATTTCTCTCTCTCTCTCTCTCTCTCTCTCTCTCTCTCTCTCTCTCTCTCTCTCTCTCTCTCTGTCGGTTTCTCTCCGTCTCTCTCTCTGTCTGTCTGTCTGTCGGTCTCTCTGTCTGTCTGTCTGTCTGTCTGTCTGTCTGTCTGTCTGTCTGTCTCTCTCTCTCTGTCTGCTTCTCTCTGTGTGTATCTCTGTGTGTCTCTCTGTGTGTCTCTCTGTGTCTGTCTGTCTCTCCGTGACTGTCTCTCTGTGTCTCTGTGATTGTCTCTGTCTCTCTGTGACTGTTTCTTTGTGTGTCTCTGTCTCTCTGTATGTGTCTGTCTCCCTGTGTGCCTCTCTGTCTGCCTGTCTGCCTGTCTGCCTCTCTGTCTCTCTGTCTGTCTGCCTGTCTGCCCGCACTCTCTCTCTCTCTCTCTCTCTCTCTCTCTCTCTCTCTCTCTCTATGTGCATGAGTACCACAAAGCATGGGGTGGGCGTAATTTTCTCTTGACGACCACAAGAGAAAAGTATTTGTAGTGACGATAAATGCTTATACTTGACACTCTCTTAAAGCGGATTTCCCAGAGTATAGATACTCAATTCAAAGCGACCCAAAGAGCGATTATGGTATTACTTCAGAGTGATTCTTGTGATCACACAGAAGGCGGTATCAACATTTGGACGAAAGAAGATTGGTCTCAGAAACGAATTTATTGCACTTACTAACTGGGTGTTGCTAATGATTGCCACGAATACTCATTAAAATCAAGACCGGAAATGCCACAGTTTACTTTGGGTTGCAAATCCAGTCCTGAGAAACCCGCCTCTGTTTATTCGCTGGCCTGTATCATCATATAACTGCCAAATTATCCGCATTATTGTCATTCCTCGCCCTTTGCATTTCTCTGTTTCTCAGCAGAGAGTCGACGAAAGCTGGTGTGTTGTTACTTCCCCTTTAACTGCCTCACGTAAACGGCTACACGAAAACCTCAGGCACCACTTGACATTATCCCTGACACACAAACTCATCTGTCATCTAAGAGTTCAGTACAACTGCCTTTATCCTTTCTCTTTTCCGTGCACAAACTAAACCGGTTCTCATTTCCTCTTCTGTACGGATGGATATATTTTCACGGCCCAACAGCCTCTGAAGGCTATTTAAGGCCATTAACCACAAAAGACATTAGCATCGGTTATGATAAATGCAGGTTAAGTCACGATTTCGGTCATGATCCGCTCCATACGAAATGCGCAGGGAGACGCAGTGGGTGAATTCTTATCCCTAATCTACAGAGGGATCCTCTTCTGTAACAGGGACCAGAACATTACATAAGTGGTAACGACATAGGTTAGTACTCCTCTCTGGATCCACAACCCATTTCATCATCTAAGTGTCCACTGCAGCCATTGAGTTTTCTCCTCTTTGCTTGTCATTCTTCCCTTGCATGGACTCCTCAGAATCTGAAGTGCGCCGTCATTTCCTGTTCTTTAACAGAAAGTAAAGGACAGACAAAATAATGACCACTTAATCTTGCACTGGTTATTGTCCAAGCTGACCCACTAACCCATCTGGTGTCTACATGCGAAAAGCAGCAACTGGGTTTTTCTCTGTCTTCGCTGGCATCTCTGTCTTTCTTTACATGGGTTCCAAGCACTTCGACGTGGATTCTCATTTCCCCTTCTTCAGTGCCGAACAGAAGACAGTCTATAGGGTGCGACCTCAAGGGCTGGTACTTGAAGACGTCTTGTTAACCCAGAAACTTGTCGCTAGTGTCCAGCATAACATAGGAGCTGAAGGGTTTTTCATTCTCTTCCGTTACGGAAATCCCACAGACTATTGCACGACACACCTTCCTTGGCGTGTGTCGTTCCCTGTTGACCGAATGACCGAGTGTGGTCGTGCGTCAGCGCGTGGGGCCGACATGGGTGTTAACTTCCTTTCCCTCTCTCACTTTTGTTTGCTTTGCTCGAAAACCAATCTGACATCTTCTCACAAGACGCATTCATGTCGTCACTTCCGGTGTGTCATGAAGACTTGATTCGTTGACACAAAAAGTGGTAAGCTACACGACTGCAATGATAACACACACACGCATGCTCACACGCACAAACGCACGCACGCACACAGACACACACACGCGCGCACACACACACACGTGCCTAGACGCGCGCGTGAGCTAGCTCGCACACACACACACACACACACACACATAAATGTTGGAAAATTACTTTGTTTTGCAGCACAATTGTTATAGTTTTAGTCATAGTGCTGGTGTGTTACAAGGTAGCCCTTTTATGCTGCTGCCGTTCAGTGTAAGAGCAACACCAGGGGCGGGTTTCAAAATGCGAAGATCTCGGTAGATCTACGTAGATCTCGCCGAATGGGCAGTTTCATTCTTTGCTTGCTATCGAGCCAATCGTAGACGAGCGTAGATTGAGCGAGGCAGCTTGAGAGGTGCCTAGCTTTTAAGATTCGAGACAAAAGTTCGTCGTGGATGCGTTGACCTGCATTCGATGTGTAAACTGTAGGAGGTTTCACGATCTATTAATGCATTCAACATACACCTTTGATAAATTAATGCTGTGCATGGCTTCTATTTTCTTTGGATGGGTTGCTATTATCTCGAAATAGAGCGTTTTCTGAATGAACCGGCAACACGTCGGCCATTGAAATGTGGCCAGTTCACCTCTTGTCGTGACGTCTACGCATGCGCATTACTTCGTCACGTTGGGTAGTTTCTTTTTTAGCTAGCTCTTACTGCGAAGCAAGATCTTGCGACCAAGATCGACTACCTATTTTGAAACCCGCCCCAGAGGTCCGGGAGGCATTTGAAGGTGGATACGGAACTCAAACGGCTTTTAAAGGTCACTAAGTGAATGATATTAAAAAGGGAGGAACACTGCTGAATGCAAAGGATACAAAATGATGGTTGACGGAAGGAGCAACAGAAATGAAGAAAAACAAAGTAGGCCACCGTCAGTCATGTTCGACCATGATCCTGGCCATGGAGTTGTCAGCCGCTGGCAGACCCTGCTGTGAATGTCAGCCTCATCCTGGAGTCGCATATGAAGATGTTGGTGCCGTCTCGTCTCAACCTGTCCTTGCGGCGTGTGTGACTCCGCTTTTCATATATATCAATTTACAAACAATCTCACATAAGGGGTCATGTTTTGCGCTACCTTTTTTTAAAGGGAAGGTAGATATGATCTTCATTGCTGATGAACGCTTCTTTTTTAAGATCGGGATTGGCGTACTGGCTAGACCGGTTGACAAAATATAATTGCCAAGACGATCCAGTGCCGCGGTTCAATTCCTGCCCGAGATAACTGCTATGTTCAGTTACGACGATAATTTTTTTTTCTGAGTCTACCGACAAATAAGATTGTTGGAGGAAGTATAGTTGTGCCTTCTTTCATGTCCACTTTATTTCTTACAAATTAAACTTGCGTGTGTAACCATATGTGTTCCATTGAAGCGCAGTTCATAATATGCACACATTGTTTAATAAGAATGCAGCCATTCTATAGTAGCCACCAACAGTTGGAAGTTCGATGACATTTTAAAATAAATTGTGCGAAGCTGAGTTATCGAACAATGCAGGTAACCTCATTTCCCCCGAAATGTCTGTAATGACTTATCTGAATTCAGAATAGCAGTTGTCATTGTATTGTATTACTTATCAGGAGTAATCAGGAGGGTTCAGTGGACCATTAACTTCCTGGCGTGCTTGTGTTGACTCATAGCACATTCTGAGGAGAAACCATTTCTCGGTCTATTGACAGCTTCGTTTTACGCTTCTTTGGGTTGCCTTACACAAAACCCTTCCATTTCCTGAGGTCAAGACCACTCAGAGAACCGGATAACTGTCTTGACACTGGCATCACAATGGTTAGGTAAGGCGAAAAATGTCCAATTAGGGTGCAGAGATCTCTCTAACTCGCCCAATTCACTTCGTTGTGAGAATTCCGGGTCAAGTAAACTTTCCCACAAGAGCCAGGCTGGCACAAAGCCCTTGAAGCAGGGACTTGAGAGACAGATGGAAAAGAGCTGCGGAAATGCAGATAGAGGGCTAACCCAACAAAAGCATGGCTGCTTCTCATTCCAGGTCGCAGTGACCCAGTTGCAGGAGGTCCTCGCGCTACACGCCCTTGTTTGGTGTGTCTCTTGTGTAGAAAATACAAACTCATCCGGCCCTGGCAAGGGGATCAAATGCGGATTAATGATTGAAGATCAGTGTGTGACGCACGAAGAAAATATGGGAAGAGCCAGCTGCATGTCAGCGACCATATGCTGCAGTGGAGTTCACGTGGGAAAATTGTCACTTGAAACAGCGAGGACAATTACATCGACCAGGGTCAGAGTGCTTTCACGGTCCTTTGGTAAAGAGGAAATATAACTTAAAATGCGAATGTCTTACAAACTCATAAAATGGCGTGTGCATGGACGATGATATATTTTTATACTTTAAGCTTCTTACTAGCTTTCAAAGTTTGCTTTCGAGGGTATTAAATTAGACGTTAACTGTGCGTTTCTTATATTCAGCAGGTACAATGATAATTTATAACTGTTGAAGTGATCATTAAACTCGAAATCACCTTTGCCCATCTTCGTTCATATTCACCAGAAATAAAGAGACGTCAAGGGGCATGGCAGAGATATTTTAACCCACGAGACATCCGAATGAGAGAGAGAGATGGAGAGAGAGAGAGAGAGAGAGAGAGAGAGAGGGGGGAGGAGAGAGATAAATAGAGAGCGATAGACAGACAGAGATGGAGAGAGAGACAGACGGAGAGAGAAAGATATGGAGAGAGAGATATGGAGAGAGAGATATGGAGAGAGAAAGAGATATAGAAAGAGAGAGAGAAAAGTGTGTATATGATAATATGCGTGTACAATAGATAACCAATGAAAACGATGAAATATCCCAAAAGATTATCAGTCTTCTTCAAATGCATAGTTGTCTGTAAAGTAATAACAATTGGAATGATGAATCCACAAATTTCAAGGAACATAGTACATTGTATATGAAGCACATGGTTTGAATTTCACTGCGGAGGATCTGAGATTCTATAGGTCTCCTCAATGAGTACTTAATTTCAATACCGTCCTCCCCGAAGCCTCCAAAGTCTTCTCATAGCTTGATATCAGGTTTGTTATAAGGTGGTTAGGAAATTGGAGTGAAGTGGGACTTGGGATGACAGCGGAAAGAGAGTTTATCTTAACATCTGTTACGGACCGGCTAACTGGGCTTTAGGTTAGCCTAGCCCGCACAATCAAAAGTGAAAAGAAAAGATACAAACACCAGGTCGTATATATATATATATATATATATATATATATATATATATATATATATATATATATATATATATGGGCGTACTAGCAACAACATGACTGCTAAATACACACAAGCAGCTTCGGCCAACACAAAGGCACAGGGTGCTAACTTAGCGGCCTCGCCGACAGCAAAACACACAGTTGACTAAGCGCCCTCTGCCGATAGTCTCAGCACCCGCTCACGCCAGTAAATCTTCGAGTCTCAGCTCGCGCTGCTCCACTCGTACACCATGAAGAACCCTGAAAACAACTACACAGACTAATTCATCCGTACCTGCTTTACTGTCGCTCATCACAATACATACGCGATATTTACAATATAAAATGACAGCGGATAAAATCAACACTGACCCGTCTTCCTGGGATTTAATAGCTTCGAGTGTCGCACGCCGCTTTGACTTGACAAATATACAGTCAATCAGATCATCCACTCACACTTGAACACTTCTCAGCCACCACGTCACCAACTCATGCTAAAAGTAATCACAGGCAAAACGTAAATCACGTGTACCCACCATACGCCACATTCGGTCCGTAACAACGTCAAAGCATCAAGAATGTCAGTAAGGTGCACATGACCTTAGTTTCTTTTGCCTTTCATCTCCTGACTGCTAATTCATGCTTTATGTGGTTTTCTGCTATGTTAATTTTTTGCCCCGTCTGCGTCTATTGTTTCCAAACATTACTCTTTTGGTTTACTGACTTTCTTTTCATCGGTTCATCTATCCATTCACCTAATCTACCCACCCATCTCAGAGAATTCGGAGGTGATCTGGCGCCAAAATGAGTTAGCAAATGAGCAGGGGCGCGTTTCTTAAGCAGGGAACCTTGCAAGATCTTGTGAGGAATAGGCCGGTGTCAACATAATGAAAGCAAATGTAACGGCAGTCAATTGACACCGGCCTATTATTTGCGGGCAAGGTAGGCTAAGAAACGCGCCCCTGGGTCATCATGGGCAAGGGAGATAAGACGCGCGACAGTGACTAAGAGACTGTAGCACCCGTACAACCAGGGTCTGGTGAATTCTGAGGCTGCCGCGGTAAGCTCACTTTGATCACTCCCCCAACGGCGACAGGGGTTGGTGACCTTCGACTGAGGTCGCCTGACCTCATAAATTCCATAATTTTCACAGTCGGTTTCCTTCTTCTTATGGCCGGCCTCAAACGAGGACTGAATTTCCCCGTAGAAATTTATGTTGCTCTTTTAATTGTGGACCCCGCGCTTGTTGCTTTTAGCACTGGTCCAAGAAATTCCCGGAATTCCCGAAAGAAATTTATTTTGCACGGCGGGACACAAAGTTGACATAAAGGTGTCATTTGAAAGGCATGTTTAAGGTCGGGACCGCGCCGTGACCAAGTCATCGAGGGCTTTCGTCACAAAGCACTCAC
Organism: Theodoxus fluviatilis; assembly: GCA_034096865.1. Taxonomy (NCBI): domain Eukaryota; kingdom Metazoa; phylum Mollusca; class Gastropoda; order Cycloneritida; family Neritidae; genus Theodoxus; species Theodoxus fluviatilis. The sequence goes on from JAWQFJ010005173.1 coordinate 100,980, forward strand.
TCTTCTTCACAGGTGTCCGCATTAGAAAGTCTCTCCGACTTCCCATAGGAGTTTTTAAAGACTTTGAATTTATAGTTCGTGGATATGATGGTAAAAATGTTGTCTATATTCACAGCGTGCCGAATGCATAAGAAATATTGCATAATAGTGCATGCCTGAAGATTTTCACAGTCATTTTGGCGTGTGTGCTTGTTTGAAGAATATATGTTTTTCAGAGTTCTGGCCGTAGAGTGGTGTTGACATACAAAAACGAGTAATTCTACATTAAATGCCCTTGATTCCAGATATGTCTCTGAAGTTGGTCTCATTGATATCACACTGGTAAGCTTCACATGACTTTGCATCTATGAAACATTCGAATGAAGAATTTTGAAAATGCACCCGTCTTTCATTTGTTCTCGCTCCCTATGTCTCCATGCACCATTGCTTCTCCTTCTGCTCTTCACCCATATCTCATCCTGGCCGTCTCTTGCTCCTGAGTCTCTTCCTCCTTCTGTTCCTGCTCTTTTCTTCTTGTTGTTGTCGCTGTTGTTGTTGTTGTTGTTCTTCTTCTTCTTCTTCTTCTTCTTCTTCTTCTTCTTCTTCTTCTTCTTCTTCTTCTTCTTCTTCTTCTTCTTCTTCTTCTTCTTCTCCTCCTCCTCCTCCTCCTCCTCCTCCTCCTCCTCCTCCTCCTCCTCCTCCTCCTCCTCCTCCTCCTCCTCCTCCTCCTCCTCCTCCTCCTCCTCCTCCTCCTCCTCCTCCTCCTGTTGAACTATGAGAAAAAAGAAAAGCAGATGTAACAGAAGGAACACAGAGGAAAGAACAGAGCGCTGGAAGCAACTACATCTGTGTTTAATGCGATGCGTATCAGCGGTGATCTATGTATTGGAGAGGCGAGGAAGACGGCAAGGGAAGCAGTGTGATCCAGATGAGCGCAGCCTGTTCGGGAGGAGCAGGAGGCGGAGCATGAGCAGGACGAGACATCAGCCATAGCCTGGAGAGAAACCCCGTCCTCTCCTCCTGGCAGTCCATCAAGTCCAAGGGGAGAGCCGGGAAACAAAGCGGTAATTGAGCTCCAGACATCCTTACGGACCATAGATCACACTTTCTGAAGCCAGCGGAGGAGGCAGAATAGAGGAGGGATGGTCCGGGACTGACTCTGGGATTACCGGGTTTCAACAACCCGGGCCAGCTTGCCTTTGATCTGCCGTAAATGTTCACTTCCCGGGCGATCAGGACCCAGACCAGTCCACTCATAAACGGACGCATCTTTCTCTGAAGCTTCCCCTGTCTTGGCTGGCTGGTTCCAAAAGCGCAGGAGATGGCGTCATAGATAGCTTTTTCCGGACTTAACTCCGCAAAGAAGGGACATCCTTTGGTAGATGGCGTAAGCTGAAGTGCTTGGCATCTTCATGTCCACCACTTTGCCTTGAGGGCAGCTTAGCGAAAGGCGCGGCTACTGGCACGAGCAAATGCCATTACTGTTTAAAGATTAAGATCCTCATTGATTGAAATGTTCATATCTGGTGATTCAATGCTCCTTTTGACATTGAATATCCTAGGTACCTCAAGAACATTGTCGGGAACAAAACTCGAATGACAGCAGACTACAATCAGAACCTCATCCCCCAAGTGCTCGAGAATTCGTTTTTAATTGAAAGTGGGAATCAGATATTTCGTATCATCTTCTATCCCGCCTCTGAAGTAGATTATCTTTCTATATTGCAAAAGAGAGACCAGAGCTAAAAGGTTTGCGCAAAATGTTAGATTTATCTAAGTAAATAAATAGCTTCCTTCTGCTATTGTCAAGAAGTGGCAAAACAAATCCATTGCACTGGCTGCAGTAACATACGCTGGAAATAAATTTACTGATTAAAAGGGTCTGCAGCGGTCAAGTTTCCAACTCCAAGCTGTTGTTGCACAGTCAGGTAATCCGTGATCACACGGAAAAGAGAGATGGGATCAAGATGAGGAGATGCCAGTATTGCTCTATGAAGACTGGGGGAATATTTTTAATTTTCACACCGTTATTTAATCTGTTTTTACGACAGTTTTTGCAATTATTTGCACGTTATCGTATTTTCATTGGAGTCATGCACTTGGCAGTACTTATTAAGTTAAATTCACTTTTGATCTCTACGGTCCGTGGAAGCTTCTGTCATATGAGCTATCGTTTTCATTCAAACTTTTTGGGAAAGCCGAAGCGCGCTTAGTGACTCAATCCTCAATGAAAACATTGCACAGTGGAGCTTGCTTCTGCCCAGCTTTGGAGAGAGAGGAAGAGAGAGAGAGAGAGAGAGAGAGAGAGAGAGAGAGAGAGAGAGAGAGAGAGAGGGGGGGGGGGTAATGTCGGCCTGGTTGGACACCTGTGTGTGGGCGCAAGGTGGGGGCAGCTGGAGCGAAGTCAATGGAGGCAAGTTCCAGTTTACGGCCTGCAGTGATATACAGTCATGATCCCGGGAGCCACCAGAGTCCCACAGCCACCAGTCTCTTAGAACCCAAGCAGGCTGCCCGGTGTCGCCTTACTGTGTTCATTGCTTTACAGTCTTTGACGCTGTTCCCTTGCCCCCCTTCCCCTATCCTTTTCCCCTGGCATATATCTTTTGTATATTGCAGTAGCTGTCCGATGCTTCTGGTAGGGCCATTAGTCCAAAAGCGGACTATCGCTTTCATCGAGGCCTCGGCATTCTCAGGCAAAATGCTTCGATGATAGTGTTACTTTTCTCTTCGGGAGCAAATGGATTAGTAGGGATGGTAGTAATGACTTATCTGTATGAATGGCTGCCTTCGGTGCAGTATAAGTTTTGCGGGAGTGAGCGGGTGGTGGAGTCAAAACACACGCAGTGAAGTTTTCTGTGCAGATTCTTCGAAGACAGAGATCTACGATATAAAAGCAAATATATTCTGTGGTCTGTGTGCATATTGTTTGTGCTGTAAGGGGAAGGTGGGGGGTAGGGGGGCAACCCATGACTACCGTACATGGTTGACGTACATTGAACTAATTTGTAAAGCAGCCTACATTTCTGAGTGATCCGAAACCAAAAATGGATGACTTGGCTATACAGAGTAATTATTTATCGTAAACTCAATATAAAACAAAAGTAGACCAGTTATCAATCAAGGCCAAAACAGTTATGTAAATGTTCATATCTCGAATGAAGAATGCGCACGGCAGCAGAAAACTGATTGCCAACAAATGAATAATACAAGTCTGAAATCCTAAACAATATTCTCGCATTCAAATGAATGAATTGGAACACTGCGGAAATCTTAAGCCGGTTCTTAACTATTCTTTGCCAAATCTTGGCAAATACTGGCCAGGTATTCGGTCAAAATGTGTCCGGTCTCGGGATATATTCGCTGAATATTTTGTCAAGTGTTCCGGTTTTCAGTTGGTTTTCGCCAAGACTTGGCAAATATTTGCCAATACTTGAGATACTGGCTCGACAGGTAATGCCAATAGATAGTGGCGCGAGATATTCGTGAGATCCCCTCAGAGCACAATGGCGGAAAAATCTGTCGCTTCGTTTACATTTACAGACATTGCACACTTACGGTATGGGCATGATGCCGATCGATGCCATATTGCAAATGTCCTTTGTTTGCGAGATCTTGATTTGGTTTCGACAAGCTTTTAAGAAGCGAAAGATTTGCCAAGAATTAACACAGTATTTGCCGAATCTTTTGCAAATGTTTGCCAATAAGTAATTTGCCAAGACTTGGTGAGTATTAGCCACGATTCATTCGTCAATTAAGAACAGGCTTTAGACCTCAGGCCCCTTTATGGTCAGGACAGAAGTATGAAGATCGCCTCGCTTCAACAACTTTCGGTCTACACACCTACATAGGTAGCACTGTTTATTTCGATTTAGTATTAGAATATTCATGATTATCGTCCCAATTGGGTGCTATCATATATCCTTTCATAGTCACTGCGGCTTGTGATATAGCATATGTATACATTTTATATTGCCTGCTTGTGAGTGTGTGTGTGTGCACGCACTCACGTGTGTTTGTGTGTTTTTGTTTGTGTGCGAAGGATGTTCCTGTGTAATAAGACAGAAACCTACACAATGAACAGAAGTCGAATACAGGATACGAAGAGCTTAGGGATATATTCCACAGCATAATGAACTAATTCATAGTGTAACAGGGTGACAAAACTTTGCTGACTTTGCTTTCTGTGCATGAGCCGCTCCTATTTTCCAGTCTGTCACCATGTGGTCAGTTCCGCTACCCACTCAGCACTGTTTTTCTTTCATTGTAAACATCCTCTACAATTCCACCCCCACATCAGACTCTTGGACACAAATGCATACTGAAGCCATACCCTCCCATGCCAGCCTCGCCTTTCCACGCCTCTTTGCACTTGCCCTTCCTGCCACCACTCTGTTTCTTCTGGACATCTGGCTCCTCCCAAGTTTTTGGACAGCAGATGCCCACTCTGTCCCCCCCCCCCCTCTTCCAACGCATTCCTAGTACCACCCCTAATCCCGCACCCTCTCCGTCCCATGCCACGCCTTTCTCTTGACTCCTCCCCGGAACCCGACATTTTCCGGTTTTATGGGATATATTGAGGTGACCTCTTGTGCTTAGAGCAGAGTAGAGGAGAGCAGAATAGAGTACAGACTCATTCTTGCAGCTACTGAATAAATGGATGAAATGGGAACCGACTGACTCCATGTCTCTCTGTGCCTTTGCCACCCAACACTTGGGAGGCAGAGGAAAATTTCCCAAAACTTGCACCGTAGCCCCAGCAACGTCAATGCTGGTGCCGCTACATTTTGACGCTGCAGAGCAGGGTTTGATCAGAGGGAGAGTCAGTGAAGATGATCTTCATGACCACCAGTCCTGATGATAGCCAGCTCTACCCATCCCCATCACTGATGGACGTCTGGTAAGGACTGTCACCGCTGCCGCTGCCGACTCCTGCTTGCCCATCTCCTTGCCCTACCATGCCGCCACGCTGACAACAACCAGCACCCCCTGACAACAGGGAGAGGGCACAGTCTCCGGTACCAGTTGTCCAGCAGGTGTGTGCTGCAATGGCCCCACCTCCCGCCCCTCGTTTCAATGGCGACGACCAGGTGGTGAACAGAAAGGACCTTCTACCAGCAATGCCCCATTTCCGCTCTCCTGAGGAGAGTAATGTGTGTGGTAGTGATACTAGGCAGTCATAGTGCGTCCTCCACGAACTTCGCATTGGCCATAATTCATATCTAAATGAGGGTGCGCGCGCATCACAAGAAAGTGACGAGAGCGTAAAATCATGTCAACACAAGCGATGGCAACACATGCTTTGGCGTGGATGCGTTGACATGCATTCGATGTGTAAACTGTAGGAGCTTTCACGATCTATTGATGCATTCAACATACACCTTTGATAAATTAATGCTGTGCATGGCTTATATTTTCTTTGGATGGGTTGCTAATATCCCGAAATAGAGCGTTTTGTGAGCGAACCGGCAACACGTCGGCCATTGACATTTGCAAATAGTTGGCGAGTTCACCTCTTGTCGTGACCTCTATGCATGCGCATTAGTTCGTCACTTTCTTGTGATGCGCGCGCACCCTCATTTAGATACGAATTATGGCCAATGCGAAGTTCGTGGAGGACGCACTATGACTGCCTATTGAGGCGGAAAAGATGGTCATGGATAATCGGATCAGACTTATGCCTAAAGTGCATGACGGAGCTGTGACTGTAGAGCCACTGCCTCTTCAACACTCCGCTCGAAGCAATATTGACCAAGCACCCACTCAATATTGACATGATGCCTTTTGACTTGGTTGACAATGATGTGACTTTGGGGACACGTTGAGAACTGGAAACGTGTAAAAAGTGTAAACTCTCTTCTTTGTGTACTGTTCTGGACTTACCAAGCTTCCGTGAGTATATGTAACTTGACTGTTGCATGTTTTTGATTTTGTAGATGTGTTACAGACTGCGTGTATTACCTGTAACATGGTAAAGAAACCAGGCACGAAGTCTGCTGTCACTATATTGTTCTTTGGAAAAATCCAGAGAATGGTTTGTAATCATTTGTTTTCACTCATAGTGTAGATGCATTTCTGAAATGTGTTTGTCAAAATCTGGTTATTACGGTGGGATTTGCAAATGATGCTTTGCTATTGTTGTGGAAATCGCAATGCTGTGTGTTCATTGCGGGGTATTGTCTTCAATAGAAATACCATATGTATCACATCACTGTGTTGCTAGGGATTACGGAGGAACTTGTGATGCTTGTTCATTGCAGATAAATTTGTAATGCCGTGCGCGCATTGCGGGGTGTTGTCGTACTTAGCAACGCCACTTTGTGTCACTGTCCGTTTGTGTGCATCTAATTGAAGGGTTAAGACCGCTTTTAGCTTGCACGGTTTGTGTGTCTAGCCATGTCGATGACATACTTGTTGAAGGGTTAAAACCGCTTCAAGTTGTCTTGTCCAACATGATCTGTTGTTGTGCTAGTTATGCTGCATTTTGTAATGTGAAATGTTTAATTCTGTTGCTATCAATCAACTAGTTGAACGGTTGAGCCCGC
>JAWQFJ010005173.1:115000-120000 GCA_034096865.1 Theodoxus fluviatilis
ACACAACCTAAGCATCCGCCGAGTGTCTGCCCTCAAATCCCAAACTCGTGCATGCCAACGCCGAAAGCTCAACCAAGCCACGGATGTTAAAACGTTGAAGCAATGCAACTGGAACATTTGAGGAAAGTGGATGGAATTGAAACCTTCGCAAGTTTTAATCCTGAGAAAACTCTGAGAAAAACATACAAAGACGTGATCATTACAAGATCCGAAAAACATTTTGTGTGTGTCTTCATGAAAGAGGATTTTAGTGAAGCAAATATTTCTGTTATTGTTGAAAACAGACAGACTCTGACTTGCCCTGTAATTCTCAAAGCGTTCAAAAATGGAATCAGAGTGCCTCTTGGAAATTTTCTCCATCCTAACAATGAGTTCAATTCCTACCAGGTAATAAATGTGTATGTGTGTCTCATGGTACGTGTGAGTATACATACATGTGTGCTACTGTGTATGGTTCAATCAGAGTGTGTGTGTGTGTGTGTGTGTTTTGACAATGTATGTGCAGTTTGAGTGTGTCACTTCATATGGCTTAATCACTTAATGATTTTATGTGCGCACACACGCGCATGTGTGTGTGTGTTTACATGAATGTGTGTGTGTCATTGCGGAAAGGTCCACAACATGTGTGTTAGTGTGTTTTTCAGTGTGATTGTGATTTTCGTCCTTGGATGTAAAAGTGCTTGTTAATTTTATGTGTGTATTTGGTTATGTGTTTGATTGATTGTTCGTGTACACAGTGTATATACATGTACACGTATGATTGTGAAAGTGTGCATTTATGCCTCTGTGTGTGAGAGAGAATAAGTGTGTCTGTATCATGTTCATGGGCCATTGCGTATGACTATTGAGTCTATAAATGTGTGTGTGTGTGTGTGTGTGTTCCTAAGTCTAAGTATCTTGTCTTATCTTATAATTACAACCCCCCACCCCTACTAACAACTGCTATTTAAGTTGTGAATGACTAGAGACTTTCTTCTGTCTCTCTCCTTGTTTGTGTACTGCATTTCTGTCTACTGCCCCCTCTCACACACACTATCTCACAGTCACACACATTATCTCTCACAGATACTCACATAGTATACACACTTTCTGTCTCTCTCTCTCCCTCTTTCTGTATGGCTGGCTGTGTGTTCGACTCTCACTCTTCAGTCTCTTGTCCTCTCTCGCTCTCCCATTCCCTCTCTCTGTTGTTTTTATATATATAATATATCTTAAAAATATAATGCAATGCAATTTGCTCGGTGCGGCATTTTTATTAGGAATTGTTGGATAAACAGAATCACAACTAGATTTCTAGGCCAAGTTTGACTGCTTTCCATTTTATTACTGGGCGTCTCCGTTTGACAGTGCTGCAGGTGTGGCATTGAAAATCTAATTTTAAATTTGAACTTTAACAAACAAACTTAAAATGTTAGTTTTAGATCCTTTTTACTCATTTAATCTGATTTATGTTAATGAGAATATTATTTTTTGGAATGTATGTTGGTCATTCAGTCCTTTTAACTGATAAACATGCAAGAAAGTGATATTCACTTCAGTCAAGTGTTAATAGAGGTTTTAATGCACATCCAGCAGGTTTTTTTTCTAATGGGAGGGAAAAAAACACCAAAATGACTTTCTTTATTAGCAAAATGTCCCCCTATAAGTACAAAATCAGAAAACTGCTTGTTTATGTTAACCATGATAGTGTACTGTTATCAGTATGGTGGCCTTTGCTAGCAAAGGCTGTAAATCTGTGGTGCATCTCCTTCTGATATAGTACTCCTTGACTCTATGCAATAAATCATCACAGGTCACAAAGAAAAGCTTATGATTTGGACACAGTGAAGCCTATAACACGAAACAAATTAAGACGAGATAACACCACCGTGTCTTCATTACAGAAAACAATGACAATTAACTCGGGTGTTTAAAAGAAAAGCAATACATTACAACAGTACAAAAACCACTATTTCTGCATTTTAGACCACGACAACGACGACGACGACAACAACAACAACAAAAACAACAACAAATCTCTCGCGTTAAAAAGTATACTTGATGCATCACGGCAGTACAATTCCGGAGGCAGAGTCTCATGTTTAGAACTCGTGATGCCTACACTACAAAGCAACTAAACACCAGACAAAAGCCATTATTTCTACATTGTATACAACAACGACGATAACAACAGCAGTAGCAACAACAACAACAACAAGAACAACAACATCGACAACCCCAGGCTCTAAAAAGAAAATGAAGACTTGACGCATTGCAACAGGACATCTCGCGAGTAAATTGCTCATATTTGGAGCACAGTGATGTCAACACAGTGAAAACTAACACGCTACACTTATTAGGGCTGACCTCCTGTGGTTTAGGGTGCTTGTCCTCGACCAGTGGTCTTGACCAGTGTCCTTATATCTGCGTCAAGTAACTGTCACAACATGACCAATACCTGAAGATGCACGCCATAGAAATATCAGAGTAAAATGTGTTTATCATGAAGGTTAATTACAAAGAGCATTTATAATAACATTCTCATTAGTAGAGGACTATCGGGAAGAAGAGGATACAAGAAGTTTGGGGAGGTTATGCGTGAACCGAAAACTATTTTCCCTTTCAAATATTCGCTTGATTGCCTCTGTGTAAAATTGAACCAGATTTCAGTGAAAAGCACTGTATACCCTCATACATTTCGTATGCATTTTAATCAGACTGATGAATAGTCATGTCAAAACTTTACCCAAATTCGCATCCACATATCCACGTATGTCACCGAACTCTCTAGCTATGCTTGAAATCTCTGTGCATCCTGATATAGCCTTTAAAAATATTGAATATTTAAATACACATGCGTGTAATCAAAGCGTTCACTTTAGAAATGCCCGGAAATGCCTTTTGGATTGCTTTGGATTGCTTTGGGTTGGTTTGGATTGCTTTGGGTTGCTTCGGGTTGCTTTGAATTGCTTTGGGTTGCTTTGGGTTGCTTAGGGTTGCTTTGGGTTGCTTTGGGTTGCTTTGGGTTGCTTTGGATTGCTTTGGATTGCTTTGAGTTGCTTCGGGTTGCTTTGAATTGGTTTGGGTTGCTTCGGGTTGCTTTGGATTGCTTTGGATTGCTTTGGGTTGCTTTGGGTTGCTTTGGGTTGCTTTGAATTGGTTTGGGTTGCTTCGGGTTGCTTTGGATTGCTTTGGGTTGCTTTGGGTTGCTTTGGGTTGCTTTGGGTTGCTTTGGGTTGCTTTGGATTGCTTTGGGTTGCTTTGGATTGCTTTGGGTTGCTTTGGGTCGCTTCAGATTGTATATTCAAAGTCCTGGGAAACCCGCCTCCGGTTGACTAGGTCTGTGGCGACTCCCGCCTGCCGCCGCTTTCACTCCAGTCAACTGGGCGGGCGGCCAGTGGCGGCCAAATATTTGCCCGAGCTCTCCACCAGTTTCACACCTTGTTCCCAGACCGCGGCAGGTGTAATTGCCTCCTTCGGTCGCGTCCAGGGACACATAGGTGCAATTCATTTCCGCTTCCATTCTTCAGTGCTTTGGCTCTCCCACCAACACCACCCGACAAGCAGAGACACATTCATGTAGAAAATTGAGACATTCATACATGCAGTCACATACACACACTGGCACACGCACGCACGGACACACACATACACACACACAAACACACACATACACACAAGCGCGCGCGCGCACACACACACACACACACATATACACACACTGACAAACGCACGCACACACACACACACACACACACACATACACACACATATACACACATTCACACGCACACGCACACTCACACACATACAGTCGCACACACACACATACACATACACATACACACACACACTCACACACACACGCACACACATACAGTCGCACATACACACACATACTGTCGCACACACACACACACACACACACACACACACACACACACACACACACAGAGTCACACATCTCCTGCGACCCACTCCTGCCCTTGAGGAGTGCCTACTTAAGCTTGCAGCAGGACGATGTCCTCCGCAGCGCCACCTGGTACAGCAAGGAACGCAGTGTTCCTTCCTCTCACAACTTCCGCGGGCGCTTGCACTTCTGGCCCTGGTCGTTAGGCCGGTCAATATCCGCCTCAGTTGAGCATTTCCTCGCTACATGGACACGACCAGACGACCAGTGGGGGCTTGCTGGGAGTGAAAGAGTTAAAGGAAAGGCTCGAGGCCATGTATGGCAGCACGTAGACCGTGATGGAAGTCATTCATAACTTCCCACAAGTACGTGTGTCCTGGTTTCAGGCCTCCCTTTGAACGCACCAGCCGGCATTTTCCCTTACTCCTCCTACCCCTGCTGTTTCCATTCAGGAAACCTGCCGACATTCCCACCCACCCCGCCTTCTCCTCCTCTGCTAGGATAAGGAGAGCGCCAATTTGGGACATCTGGGGCTGTTTGGGGCTGCTATCTGGCTGAGCTACTTCTATAGTCCAGAAAGCCCGTCACCCAATAGAGAAAATATCTTCTGCTCAAACCAACAAAAATAGCTTGATCCCCCTCAGTTTCATATTTAACATTTACAAGCAAAACCCAGTAAACCAATGTTTACTTGAGTAATTATCTGCTGCTGTGGATGCAGGTTCCCTTGCTTCATGACAAGTCAAAGACTCTCAGGCAGACAGGTGATCATGCACAGACACTGGCAGACTCACAAAGACATACCAATGATAACACAAGGCTTTGAGGTATACAAACACATATAAACCAGATACAGAAAGACAGATAACCAGACACTGAAATACACATAACCAGACACAGACAGACAGATAACCAGTCACAGACAGACAGATAACCAGACAGACAGACAAACAAACACAGACAGACAGATAACCAGTCACAGACAGACAGATAACCAGACAGACAGACAAACAAACACAGACAGACAGATAACCAGTCACAGACAGACAGATAACCAGACAGACAGACAAACAAACACAGACAGACAGATAACCAGACAGACAGACAAACA
>JAWQFJ010005173.1:125000-162500 GCA_034096865.1 Theodoxus fluviatilis
GCATCCCAAGCAGCTCCCGAAAACCATGCGACACCAGCTTGTGAGAAGACGACACGTGAGTTCGACGGAGAAATTGGGCGTCATTCCGAGAAAACCGCTCGAAAGCCGCCCATGGAAACTGCATCGACCTTATCCGAGCATCATCAAAGTGTCTGCCTTGAGCCAAGATAAGATCGTGCAGTGTGCATTAGAGGGCGCTATGCACGTTGGGTATATCAACGTCTGAGAGATCTTTCGGCAGCCAGAAAGAGGGGTCACGAAACCAGAGCATGTGCGTACATGGTGTGATGCATGTGCTGAACCCCTCAGTTCATGGGTGGTGCTCTGCATGTGCACAGTCAGCCTACTGTTTTGACTGCTTTGCAAGAACTGCTCAACCGAAACACACAGCACCAAGTGTCACATAGATGTGTACCTGCTATGTGTTGTCAAACGGTTCTTAACTGGTCAGTGCTGATGTGTCGTTTTGCAAAGCCGAACCTTCCTGAATCTGTCCATTTGCTAATGTAATTTCTACAATCATTTTGTGATAGTTGCATTTTGAATCTTTAAGCGTGATGTCATTGAGAACATTTGAACGTAATTATCCTTTGACTGGTTCTCTTTTCAAAAGCGTTGTTGTCCGATGATGGCAACGTTGTTTCAGTTTGCGATGACAGAGAGTATTACTAGTGCTTATTTTTCAGGGTGTTTTTTTGAGCTCACATTAACGACACAAATCGAAAATCCAACGGATATACAGCATGCTGTAGCTTGAAAGGATAGTCGGCAGTGCCGACGCCATGTTGTGTTATTTACAAACCGACAGCTATGAGTACATCCACAACCGCCCGAAGATATGTGGCTACGTTCCCGTCAGAAGATTCGGAGAGACTGAAAGTGGCGGCTCTTGGATGAAGAGAGCATCGGCTGATATTTCTTGCAATATTTTCATTTATTTCTTGTCCTTTTGTTCTGCATTTCTTGCATTTTGGTCACATAGCCAGCTTGGATCGCTTGTGCTTGTGCTTGTGCTGTTATGACTTTTTACAAATCATGTTTGAGTATTGTAAGTTTATTTTTGCAAACTCAAAGTCTCTCTCTCTCTCTCTCTCTCTCTCTCTCTCTCTCTCTCTCTCTCTCTCTCTCTCTCTCTCTCTCTCTCTCTCTCTCTCTTTCTCTCTCTCTCTCCACTGTTTGCTATAAGCTGGTCCCCATGTTTCCCATTCTCCTTAATATATTTCACAAAAGACGTCATTAAAAGAGAAAAAAGTAATGGGCTTAATTTACACCCTTGTTTCAGACCATCAAAGCACTCAAAATATTCTGACATAGTTTCATCGGATTTCACACAATACTTTAGCTTCACATATAGTGACTTTAACATCCGTACCATTTTTGTGGACATACCCATTCGTTCAAGAATACTCCACAAGGTAAGTCTCTTTACTGTATCAAATGCCTTGCTAAAATCTACAAATGCCACAAATATTTTTTTCTCCTTGACAGATAGCTCTTCACAAGGCCGTGCAGTACAAACACATGACCGATTGTTGAATGACCTCTTCTGAATCCCGCCTGCTCTTCACCTATGATTTCATTATCATCCACCCAATTCTGCATACGGTTCTTTAAGATGTGTATAAAAACTTTGCTGAGATTACTAGTCAAGGATATACCACGAGAGTTATTAGGGTCCATGAGCGATCCTTTTTTATGTAGCGGGACAATAATAGACTCTGCCCACTGCCTCGGGAACGCGCCTGCACAGAAAATGGCATTAAACAGTTTGTACAATTAAGGGGTTAGAACACCTGAGGCACTCTTAACCATAGTACCCAGGATATTGTCTGTACCTGCCACTTTTTCCGTTTTCAGTTGATTGATTTCCTCTGTTGTTTCCAAAAGAGTAATGTTTGCATCTAGCAAATTTGAGTTTTGTTCCGTAGTGCTGTCATCTAAAGACTGTATTGTTGTACCCTCTGTACCGGTTAACTCAAGTGGGGCTTGAAACACTTCCTAAAAATGTCGTACCCATGCCTCACAGGGAATGCCTGAAGATATCTTACTTTTGTTGCACAAGAATCGTACCTGCTTCCAAAACAGCTGTGTATCCCTTACATTATCAGTTACATTCGTTGTTATTCTTTGCCTGTATTCATTCTTCTTTTGTTCTAATAGTTTCTTGTATCGTTTCCTGTTCTTAAAAAAAGACCCTATCCAACTCAGAATGCTGACGATGTCGTTTTGCTATCAGACTCTGTATCTGGTCTACAAAATCAAATGGATAACATGGAAGCAGCTGCGGACAGGCTTGGTTTGCGTGCAAATGCGCAGAAAACAAAAGTTATGCCTTTTCGCTTGAGTGGTCACATTGCGAGATGCGAGGCGTGGTTCCTAAAGGGAGAAAAACTGGAGATTGTGTCCGCGTACAAGTACTTAGGTGTTACTTTGTCAACAAAACTTGGTATAAATACAATGCTGTCGAACCAAGCGGGCAGAGGAAGAGCTGCAGCTTCGAGAGTCATGAGGCTGTTTAGACAAATAGGGCATGCTATCCCACAGATATTCAATAAAATTGTAGATGCGCAAATTCAAGCAATACCATTGTATGGAAGTGACATTTGTGGGTTGGATGATTGCCATGTTATCGTAAGTGTGCATATATTTATGTGAAAGCAATTCCTCAATGTTAGCTTAAAAACCTCTACCACCTTTGTATGGCGATACAGGAAGATACCCTCTGTACATCAATGCCATAATAAAAGCAGTAAAGTACTGGTTAAAGATTCTCAGAATGGACGAGAATAGATATCCACATATTTTATATAAAGCAATGTTATCTTGCGTTGATAGAAGTGAGAATTGGGCTACGAATATTAAAGAAATTTTAACTAGCTATGATATGATGCACATCTAGATAGCACAGGGAGTACATGATGAAAGGAATTTTTTGAGACGTTCAAAGAACGGTGGTTTTGCAAGTTGAGGGAAAGTCAAAGAGTTGTGCTATATAGAGAAATCAAGACTAGTTTTGGTGTGGAAGAATATTTATTTGGATTGGATAAGAAAGTGTTCAGAGATTGCTTCATACGCTTCCGAATGGGTATTAGTGATCTTTCTGTACATAAGCTAAGGTACTCCTCAAATGTCGACGATACTTTGTGTCCCGGTTGCTGAGAGGTATTTCAAGATGAATGGCATTTTGCTTTGAGTTGCCCGGCTATGTCTGAACACAGGGCAGATTTTGGCACCGTATGTCGATTGGAAAAGCACAGATCCTTTTGTACATCTTATGTTAAATAATGATCGATAAGAGCGATTGCCACCTACTTGTACCATGCACACAGACAGCGGGAAGACGCGGTGCATTCGGTGACAAGTAATTCATTTTTCTTAGAATGAAGAAACGCTTGGGATGTGCGAAAATACCTCTCTCGCCAATGCACTGATATCGGTGTTGATTTGTTGAATTGTAATGGGCCGCTGGTCTGCACAATAAACAAGTTCGTTAGTTCGTTCTTCGTTCTCTCTCTCTCTCTCTCTCTCTCTCTCTCTCTCTCTCTCTCTCTCTCTCTTTCTCTCTCTCCCTCGCTCCTCTGTGCGTGTCTTCGTGTCTGATTGAATCGTCATAAATCTGGGTTAGTATGTCGAACGTTCGGAACGTCAGTTTCCTTCTATGCAACACAATTCTACTATACGTTTAATCGATAATAAGTCTAAAACTTTGAAATACGTTAATCCGGTCGTAAGCACGTGCACTGACCGTTTTGACGTCAGTTTTAGGAGCAAAGACTCCACCGTGAAACCTCTCATTGACATTAACACCATTGCTCTCAAGGTTAATAATCATCCACGGGTCTTTACTCCGATGTCTATGAACTGATACTGCATTCGTCTGGTGAACTCTTTTCAAAATCAGAGTATGGAAGTCATTCAGAATGAAAGCCACTGTCCTGCCCATTATTTTGGAGTGGAGGACAAGACATGGAGCCACAGGAGGCCTGAGCCCGAACTTGTTATCCAGGGGACATCTTCCACGCCCTGGCGATGAAGTTGGAAATAAGGGTCTGGGTGTCAAAGGGGTCATGGGTCATGGGAGGGGACGAGCCAGAGTTTGTTCAGACGCATAGACGGGGGAGAAGGGAAGGGGTCCAGAAGTGGCAGGTTCGTTAGCCCCGACACGGGGGCCATTCGCCTGTGTAACGGAGAGCCTGCATGTCCACCTTATGCATTTTCATGAGCTCTGTGTTTACTCCTTGCGGGCCTCAATCCGGTGTTGACCCACATGACCCGTCTCAGTCAAACGGACACACTGTGGTTTCCCCACGAAACACGGGGACACACACGTACTCATGGCCGTCCTCCTTCTGCTCGACCACAGTGGCAGAATGAGGACGCGTTCACACACTTGACGATGCTTCGGTTTGACATTGTTTGACTTTGCTGAGAATATTAAATGGACTTGTGCCAAATGCAAACGAAAACACCTGATTACGTGCAAGCAACTAACACAAGGTATATTACTTGGTTTTATAAACACGGGTAAAATATGAACGAGAGAGACGCACAATTTCAACTAAAAAGTCTTCTTTCGTCACAAGAGGTTAAATTATGTGCTTACAGGCGGGCGAGCAAGTCGAAAATGTGCGCCTCTGCCGTTTCCTTTTTTGTTTTTCTCATGTCTTTGTTTAATAACAAGAACAAAAACCGTACCTTGTGTTGGTTGCTTTATCAGGTTTTACGGTCTATAGGTAATCATTTTATTTTGAAATGTGGACTTTTAACTTGGATACGCGGGCAATGCAAACACACAATTCTCTCAGGAAAATGTGCCTAGACAGCCATGTGAAAGCAAACACAGATGAGGTTTTGTGTTCATTAGCGACAAATGCCATTACTGACAACAACAAAAGCAGCAACAACGGCGGCGGATGCAAAACATTCTGCAGCAGCAGAACAAGAATGACAACAGAAGCAACGAACTGTTTTACCCAATTGTCGTAGAGAAAAGCTAAGACATGATGAGAGAATCACATTGATTGCAGGTGTCTCTCTCACTATTATAGGTAATTGGCTGTTTACTGTTGGTCTCACCATGCATTTACCTGATACCTTGTCGAGAAAAATCCTGTTTTGGGTTTCATGGTGAACAAGCCATATCACAACGTAAAAGTACAATTTAAAAGCAATGGCAAAGACGACCTCTCCCTAACTGTTGTATATGGAAAGCAGACATTGTCAATAACAGTCATCATATTCAACCGAACAACCGCTAAAGAAAATCCTTGTGGCAGCGGGTTCTGCCTTTCTTTGATGCCATCGCCTACTGGGGATTGTGCTGTTCAGGGGAGAATGATAACTTACTACAAACGCTTTTCGTGTGAAATGAGTAATCGAAAAACCATCACAGCGTCTTCATGGCCATCTTTTCAAGCTCCTCTGGTACTTAAGAATGCGGTGCAATCTTTTCCTCTTTCATCCAGACCTTGCAGGTAGCTGTCCATTGTGGTTTGGCAGACGTGTTGGTTCTTGTATCCTTCTGTCTGACTCCATTTGTATACCTCTGGCATTAAGTAGAATTTAGAAGAATCCTTACAAGATAACGATCTTTTGTAATCAACTCTCATCAGAAAAGTCCCAGCACGCTTCTGTTGAGCAAACATGCCAAAAGCTCCCAAGTCCCCATTGACTTCTGATTACTAAATCCCCGAGGAAAACTTTAGGCTTACCATTTAAGCCGAGGGGATCCTGCGAAGGTGATAGAGTTGCCATATGTTTTCACCTGGGTACTTAAATCTTGGACATCTGAATCCCCTCAGCATTATGGCCAGACACTGCCCCAGCTGCACTGGACTTGGCGAGGCCTTTCAACTGACAATGCTGATAGCACGGTTGACAATCCGGTTATAGACTATCTCCTGTTGACAAGCTGTCCACGGAGTTATCTTCTTACTGCTGTTGCAGTTTATGGCTAGGTGGCGCCACGTTTTTCAGCTGAGCCTTCCGCACGACGCCCAAGATGTCAGTAAAAGGATGCTAAACTGGAGAATGCACTTAACATTTCTCAATCTCTCTCAAATTTAAGCTATTTTTCATTACTTCAATTACGTTGTGAAAACTTAATTACTCACCATGCTTCTGTCTCTTGTCTCCGTATTTCTTTTCCATATTTCCTTTCCAATTCTTTGCCAACCTGCATGCCTACCTGCCCGTCTGTCTTCTCAGTCTGTCTGTGTGCCTGCATCGCTCTCCCTGTCTGTATGTGTGCCTGCATCGCTCTCCCTGTCTGTGTGCCTGCATCGCTCTCCCTGTCTGTCTGTGTGCCTGCATCTCTTTCCCTGTCTGTGTGCCTGCATCTCTCTCCCTCTCTGTCTGTGTGCCTGCATCTCTTTCCCTGTCTGTGTGCCTGCATCTCTCTCCCTCTCTGTCTGTGTGCCTGCATCGCTCTCCCTGTCTGTATGTGTGCCTGCATCTCTTTCCCTGTCTGTGTGCCTGCATCTCTCTCCCTCTCTGTCTGTGTGCCTGCATCTCTCTCCCTGTCTGTCTGTGCGCCTGCGTCTGTCTGCCTGCCTGTCTGCCTGCCTGCCTGCCTGCCTGCCCGCCTGGTCTGGTCTATTCTGGTCTGGGTGTCTGGGTGTCTGTCTGTCTGTCTGTCTGTCTGTCTGTCTGTCTGTCTGTCTGTCTGTCTGTTTTTTTTATTTCCCCCCCCCCCTCTCTCTCTCTCTCTCACTCTCTCAGTCACTCACTCTCTAATTACGTGCGTGTGTGTGTGTGTGTGCGCGCGCGCACATTCATGCATGCGCGACAGTGCTCTGCGCGCGCGTGCGTACGTGCGTGCGTATATTTGCGTGTAAAGGGAGAGGAAAGAGTGTAAATACCTTAACACGACAAAATAAATCACTCTGTATTCATTATCTCATAATGTACAGCATATTTTCTTTTCCAGGATGCCATGGGTGCCAACATAAACAGTACGTCTACTCCCACCTCGATGTTTACGACGAAATAATTGCACAGTTTCTTGACGGACGAGATATACTCCCTGTGCAGGGGCTGAAAAACAGAGTCATCAGTTTTGAAGTTGACGGCAAGTCCCTGATAGCAGGACATGAGTCAACATGCCTATCAAGCTGGCCAGAAGATGACCTCTGGAATGGGTCCTTAGAAAGGGCTATCCTTTCAAATATATCTGCATGTCCACAAAAGTATGGCAGCTATCATGCTATTCTGTTACCGGGTAACCGATGTCTATGGGAACCTCAATTGTGGTAGACTAGGTGTATCACAGTTTTTGGAGCGAGATGGCTTCGAAAACTTCTAATGGCACTGCATTTTGGAGACGAAAATATCCTTAAGGTATCGATTTGTTCATCTCAGAGGAGACTCAATCTACATATATGCGCATATCTCTTCTACAGTAAAGGTGTTAAAATCATTCATAATTTGGTGTGTCACTCGGGTATACAATTTTACCCGCAGTAATCTGTCATTCAAAATGTTTCATTGAAATGTGCCGCTTTCACCCAACGTTGCAAAAACATTGGGCTTACTAGAATGGGTCGATGACAGCGGAAACAAAAGGGGAAAACGTGGATAAGGTAGCCATGTTTTCAGGCATGGAGAAGTTACGTTGAAGACAATGGATTGCGTTTGATCAACTGGAAGTATATGACGTTTTCACAGTATGCTCAGGGAAGATAAAGCACGTGCGTAAGCCCTTTTTGCAGATCTAAGAGCTGAAGGTGAGCAAGGAAGATTTTCACCGCGTCTCGTGCACAAATTGTAAAAAATACCTCATACTTTTAAATGATCAAAAGCTGTCAAATTCATCAAAATTGAGCACTGTATACTGGGCTCTGAAAAGGCATACATTATAAAAGCTAAAGGTCACCCCAGCGGGTTCCCCACAATACAAATCGTTCTCGGTAGGAAAGATGGAGGAAAAAAACCTGTATCCTTCCTAAGCATCGTTTGTTCTTTTAAGGTTCTTTGAAAAAGTATGTCATTCGCAAAACGTGGAAACCTTCACCGAACGGGTTGACAAACGCACGGTTAGAACTTCAAAACTGCTTCAAAGCACACACACCATTCATCGCCCCTACTCTAAACACAAGCCGCCGATTGCTATTGTGCATGTTGAATTTAGCGTGCAGTTTAAAAAAAGTCTGTCATTTGAGGTTGTTGAGCGTTTTAAGTAAGTCAGAGCGACACCAAGACATGGGAGAGAGACCACACTACATGAGACTAACATGAAAAACGTAGCACTACTAACCGACAGATAGATAGACAGGAAAAGATGTAGATTTCACAGAGACATTGTCAATCATGTCGATCGTCAGAGGGAGGGTGCTGCTGTGACAAAAGTAAGAAAGAACGTAGCGATGGGGAGGGAGTTTGGAAAGAGGGGTAGGAAGGGGGTAGTCACGGGGCGTGACGGGAGCGTTGAGTGGGGGTGGGGGGTGAGGGAGGGGGGTGGGGGTGAGCAGCAGAGGGAGAGAAGACCAGGAGCTAGAACTCCAGCATTGAGAATCCAAACGAGCGTAAATGTGAGGACAAGAGGACTTCAAAGACAAGGAACGATGACAAGAAAAGGCTGAGGACATCCGGTGAGACGTGTGCCAGAGGAATGAAATGGACGGTGTGTCATTTCGGGATTACCATGGGCAGAGAACTCAAGGAGGAATGAATGGGAAGATGGGTTAAGGTCACAATGGTCCGAGGAACTGAAGAGAGGTAGAGAGGGGGTGCGGGGTTTTGGATGGGGTGGGGATAGGAAGGTGATGGGATATGTTGTTTGTAGAGCCACCATGGACCATTAGTATAGAGACAACCTTGACACAACTAAACCCTTCAGAACAGCGTGACCACTCCAGTGTCTGGCGTCTGACTTTCTTTGTGGTGTGAGGAGTGGATACCCGACTATAGATACTCTATCCCTGGGGTGTTATTTCTTTGTCATTTGTCTGTCTGTCTGCTTGTCTGCAAGTTTAACCATCTGTCCGT
This sequence comes from Theodoxus fluviatilis, assembly GCA_034096865.1. NCBI lineage: Eukaryota > Metazoa > Mollusca > Gastropoda > Cycloneritida > Neritidae > Theodoxus > Theodoxus fluviatilis. The sequence continues at coordinate 133,986 of JAWQFJ010005173.1, forward strand.
CTGCCAAACAGATACAGTGGTTTCCTGCACTGGGCGTCTGATGCAGTCGATTATCTTGTTGTCAGCACTGTCCAGTCAAAATCCTGTTGCTGTTCACAGTGCGCCGCTTAGTAGAATGACACGTGAACTTCTGATCTGTGTGTCATTAATCAGTTATGGACGAAGCATGAAGTGCAGTTCTCATGAATTTCTTGTGTTGGTGTAGCATGTGCTGCAACAAACCTCTCCATTAAATCTGTATGGTTCTAGCGTCCCCAAAATAATCATACAAAGGCATTAAAATAGTCAAGAAGATCTTCTGCGGAAGGTTACAATACCAAGAGCAATAGCATTTTGTGTGGCTGTCCCTTTTTTTTTCACTGGACGGATGGATTGCTTTTTTTGTTGTTGCCCATCAGCATTGTGAGCTACGTAAGACCATCAATTATGAACATAACTAGAGCTGGTCAGACTAAGAGCAAGTCAAGGTACGATTTCTCCAGCGGCTAGCCTCTCCGGATCGCGCAAGGAGATGTGGTGAATCTACTCTTACCGCCAACCACAGAGAGGTTTTTCTCCACTGGAACTGATACACCGCATTTCCCTTGGTATTCCTGGATCGGAATGAATTCCTCCTGAATGCTGACTGATGGGGCAGAGGAAAATCTTACCTCGAACCGTTTCATCACCTTATTTAGATAAACCCAGATTCTTCCCGTCCCAGGGAATAGAACCACGGCACTGCACCTCCCACATCGTCCAAACCCAAAGCATGCTCGCCAGACTCCGCCTGTCTAAAGACATTGTTTCAACAATGTGGGGCTCTGTGGCCGAGTGGATAGCGCACTGGACCCTCAGTCGCTAGCGGCCAGTGGGTACGGCGCTCGAAGTTGCGCGGTTCCCAGAGTTGCATCCTTGAGCAAGATGCTTAACTCGCATCGCTTCTCCCCACCCAGGAGTAAAAACACCAGGGAAATCGTGCCAAAGTGCGCACACAAATTGTGGAATATTCTCCTCAATCAACGGGGCATCCACAGGATAAAGGCACAAAACGAAACAAACAACAAACAAGCGAGTAGAGGCTGAGGGAATGACCGTGTACTCATGCAATAGGGGAGAGCACTGGGGGGTGGGCTGCCAGAAACTGAGCTGATCACCTGCTCGAAACGAACTCTGCAGTCTATAGCTGCAACATCTTGTTCTTTGATCGTAGTTGGGGATACCATAATCATATCGTCAACGTCTTCATTGGTGGAGAGATTGATTGCAGTGGACTGCTCGTGTGTGTGTTGTGTGTGTGTGTGTGTGTGTGTGTGTTTATGTGTGTATGTGTTTGTGTATGTGCGTGCGCGAGTGTGTGTGTGTGTGTGTGTGTGTGTGTGTGTGTGTGTGTGTGTGTGTGAGAGAGTATGTGAGAGAGAGAGAGAGAGAGACAGACAGACAGACAGACACACACACACACTCACGCAGACAGACACACACGCACACACGCAGACAGACGCAGACAGACACACTCAGAAACACGCACACACGCAGACAGACACACTCAGAAACACACACACACGCAGACAGACACACTCAGAAACACACACACACACACACGCAGACAGACACACACACGCAGACACACACACACACACACAGACACACACACGCAGACACACACACAGAGAAACTCAGAAACACACACACACACACACGCGCGCGCGCGCGCGCGCAGGCACACACACACACACACACACACACACACACACACACAGAAACTCAGAAACACACACACACGCAGACACACACCCGCACGCAGAAACACACACACACGCAGACACACACACAGACACACACACACACACACAGAGAAACACAGACGGACGGACGGACTGAGGGACAGTGACAGACAGAGCCATACTGAGACAGAGACAGGCATGTTTGGGTGCATCTTTATATCGTTTCCCACTACCCCTTCCCACATATTGGGCCCTTCTCTTTCCTATGTAACCCTACAGAATCGCTACTATGGGTTGAACACGAGACTCGTGGTGGCTTGGACATATCGAGAAGGGTGTTTAGTCCACGCTCCTACGTACGTTGGTGCCCTATCCCAACAGGACACGGAGTAAGAGTGGCTGTGGCCACACGTAGGAAACCCCCCACGTGTTCACACCCGGGTGGCAGACCGCACCCACCCTGTGGCGGTCCCTATACCCCTTTTCCCATGCCTCGCACCCTCGCCACCCGCCTTCGCACTCCCGTGTCACCGGACGGTGAGTGGGCTGGATTTGTGAGGACCAAGTGTCCTGAAAGCGCCAGCCCCTTTCTTCCTGAAGAGTCCGCTACTTCTCATGCACCGCGCATGGCGCACTCGCAGAGGTGGTCTGTGTCTCCTCTCCCTAGAAACAGCACAGAGTGACCCGAGCATTGGGCTGCCTTCCACTGTCCCAGCCTCTCCACTGTAAATTGACACTTTCCAAAATACTGTACTCATGTCCCCCAGCGTAGAAACCCACGTAGCTACGAGGGCACTGTCTCCCCCCGGTGGGCGGGTGCGCGGGTCGTCATAGTGGAGAGAAAGAATGGTGACGTCAGAGGCCAGGACATGAACCCTGAACTCTATCTTTACGCCTACTTGCGTAAGTAGAAGTCCACCGAGTAACACCACACTACAAAGGTAACCTGCATTTACCCTGCACAAAGCATATCGCTACGCGCAACTACTCTTCTCTATACTGACTGTAGGAGCTAATTTCTACGTCGTCAGAGTTTGCCTCCGGCGGTTTGCTGGATGACGGGAGCGTGCTACTGCTCCCTGCGATGGTCGAGCTCTCTGTCCAGCTGTTTGTTATACACATGCTCCACTGCCATTTACTTCTTATTAATTAGCTTTACATCAGGCCGTGCAATAAAGCATAGTATTTGTAGAACCAGTCCTGTTACATGTGGAATCTGTCTGTTTGTATGTGTGACTCAACAGATATTAACCTCCACCAGCCGCTGATACACGGCTGACGGCAGTGTAGACAGGAGAAGACAACACGCTGTTAGAGCATTTCGGGAGCTAACTGAAAGGTCGCGGGTTCAGTCCCCGCCTGTGTTCTTTTTTTTCCTGTCTGTCCCACGCAAGGCTTCGGCTCTATATGTTAAACTTAACCTCCACCGAGAAGGTTATGTTTTTTCGGTCGGTTGGTTGGTGTGTTAGTTCCTCTGTGTGCAAAATTACTCAATGAGCTCAAAACGGAATTGAAATAAATTTGATGCAAGGCTATAGTGTTTCCCAAGGAACAACCTATTCTACTTTGGAGGTTATCTGTCATGTAATTTAGGAATTGGAACCACACAGAGAATATGTGACTTCTTTGGCGGAGTTTTGCGCTCACAGAGTGCTTCCTATTTTGAATTTTGTTTGTTTCAACCAATCACGTTACGCGTGATAGTTCACCTCCGGTTTGAGCGGCACGACGTGCATGCAGTGAACTCCACTCAAACTAAAGGTGAAACTAATACATCTGTGCTAGTTGTTTGCTTGCAACTGCTGTCTGCCTTCCTACTGTGCTTGGGCATTCTGAACACAGAGATATTGACTATAGTCTCAGCCACGCTGAATGGTGCTTGGGTGGATATATACCAGACACTGAAACCACCGCTACCCCTGACACGACGGTCGATCACGTCTCAAGGTAAGAAAGTAATTTTTGCAATTTTGTCCTTTTGATCCCATAGCTTACCGGACGCTCAAGACGTTGATTTTTCGGCATCAGTGTTTTGCGGTTTGTAATTCTACATTGCTCACTCCTCCTGTGGCTCGGGAGTAAGAGAAGACTTATGGTGTCTCCATACGCGAGTCGTTAACGGCGAATAACCAGAAATATGTAGATTTGACTAGCTCTTACTCTAACCAAATCTTGTGCTTTTGTGTTCGTGGTTTCCTTTCTGGTGTTGAGTTAAAAATAGTCCCACTGCGTCTTCCTACGCGAATCACGAAAGGCGAATAACAAAGGAAATTGATACAACTTGCACCTGATGTCACCAGCTCGAGATGTATTTGTGATCAACGGTCTTACACAACCTACAAAGGCGGATAGCCCGTAAAGCCTCAGTTCTTTCGTGTATCCATCCATCCATCCATCCATCCATCCACCCACCCACCCCCCCAGCCCACTTATCCACCCCACCTATCCATGCATCCATATATCCATTTATCCTTCTTTCTATTTATCCATCCATCATCCATCCATTCAGACCTGTGTTCAATCTCTCTCTCTCTCTCTCTCTCTCTCTCTTTCTCTCTCTCTTTCTCTCTCTCTCTCTCTCTCTCTCTCTCTCTCTCTCTCTCACTGTTTGTGTGTGTGCGTGTGTGTGTGTGTGTGTGTGTGTTTGTGTGTGTGTGTGTGTGTGTGGGTGTGTGTGGGTGTGGGGGTGGGTGTTTCAAAGCAGCTTCACCAAGAGTCCAGCAATCATGGAATGCTGCATTGACCAAAAATAAAGTTTGAATAAAACAGAATGTAAAAGAGATCAATTCAAAGTTTTGCATTGTTAATCCTGCGTACCGTTTGTCTCAAATGAAAACATCTGTATGGAAAATCTGAGTCTGCACATACATTAATTCAAATAGTTTAATCTGATCTGTTTAGTGCGAGCAAGGCTCTCTCTGAAAGTTTATCCTTTTTTTATAACGCACACGAATCTTTACATCTGGGGGTGGGGGGTGGGTGGGTGTATTCTTGTTTTTGCACAGTGTGTAAAGTCCTCAATCCCCAGACAGTTGACATCTAAACACGTCTGGTTTTCCGGTGCCAAGAGATGTAATACCTCGTTCGTATCTCGAGCCCCCATGCTTCTCCCCTGCTGCTTTCTCCTAAGCCAACTAGACTAAATAAATTAAGTCAGTTTTAGACGTGTAAAAAACCCGCTGATCCGATTATGAAATGTTATTTCTGTCCAGATATCAGTGGTGGTCCATTTAAACAATGTTCTTGCTATCGTCCGACGTAGTCTCGGGGTTCCAGATGAATGACAGGAAAAAAATTATCGAAACATTTGCAGTGATAGCATTTTTGCAAGTAGAGTTGTTTTTTTTTGCAGAAGACGAAACTTATACTTTCATGAAGATTTAATTTTTTCCAGCGATTTGTGTGACTTTCCATTCATTGGGACAAATATTGCTAAAGAATGAATAGCACGTAAAAGGTGAGACGGAAAACATAATTATGCTACTGAATATAGTTTCACTGGTTGTGTGTTTCTTTCCTCTGCTTATCACTATTGAGGCTAGACGTTTTATTTTGAGTTACTTAGAACGAGATCTGCAACTCGGAAGTGAATCAGAAAAGGAAACACTTTGAAAAAAGGAAAAGGAAATAAGAAATTATCTTACAGTGAAATAGCAAAAATACTCCAGCATCATATAATCACTTCAATGTAGACTAGAGCAGTTATTCTCACAGAGTCCAAATAAGGAAAAAAGCAATGAAAGACAGGCATCCACTTAGAGACTACCACGAATAGAATAATTCACTACGGCCTGATAACACGCTGCCCACTTAATGGAACAAATCTGGAACCTGGTGGATTATTAATAGCACATTAAGAACGACTCTGTATCAACCTGTATTCCTGAGCCCGCTGCATCTTCACGGTTTTGCGGTGTAGTTCACGCCTCTAGTAGGTTATTCTTTAGATTCATTTTCAAACTTTCGAACCTCAAGATAAAGATTCTGTTGGCACTAGAGTTTCTATCCCCATTCAGCCAGGTACGCAAAGCACTAGAAGCTGTCAGGAGGGAGGAGGTCTCTGTAGCTAGAGAAGGAGCCGCAGCAGCAAAGACAAAAACTCGGCCGAACCGGTTGCGTCTTGCCGATAGAGGAACTCTGGCTTTCATAGTTGTTTTTTTCAACTTCTTTCTTCGTCTACTGTCAAGGCTGTTGCTAAAGCACTCCGCTTTCAGACGTCTGTGAGTGTAGGCGCAATGGAGTGTTCCGTTGTTGACAGTGACAGGGTGCTGATGAAACGGCAGATACTGAAAGACATTAACCTCGTCGACAAATCTGACCTTGACAAAATAGAGTTCACGTTCTCGGTCACATTCCTACTAGGCCAAACCACAGACAAGTTTTGTGGTGGCGGTCATGGCGTGTGTGCGTGTGCGTGTGTTTGGGGGTGGGAGGTGGGCGTGAGTGTGTATATATGCTTGCGTGTGTGCAGGCATGTGAGAGAGAGAGAGAGAGAGAGAGAGAGAGAGAGAGAGAGAGAGAGAGAGAGAGAGAGAGAGAGAGAGAGAATTTTTAAGGAAGTCTTTGGTATGCACTGATTTATAGAGAGGTCTGACGTTCATCGAATTGTTTAGTAGCCACTAAACACATTGCAATTTGCTTAACACAAATTTTTGGTTTTGGCATCAGTCGAGAATTGCGATTTTACATACACTTTCCCTCATTCGTTGAGGAAAAATACTGTACTTCATGTACACGACATATTGGCTCCTTCACTTCAAGCAAGTCGTCTTGGTCCCGTGAAAGCGTATCATAGACCATAATTAAACAAAGACAAATTACAATAAACTGAAATAGAATTGATTCTGAATGAACTGCAGACACCAACACAAGAGTTCTTGCTGTCCTGATATGCTGTCCTGTTATGCGGTCCTGATATGCTGTCCTGATATGCTGTCCTGATATGCTGTCCGCGGCGGGATGGGGGCAAGAACTGACCCACCGCGTCTCCCTGCCAGATTCGTAAGAGGCGCATAACTAGTGAATCCATGACTTGACTTGCTCTCATTCAAATCAACTCAAGTAATTTTCAATCAATCGCCTTACATAACCTATACAGACTGATAGGTCGTAAAACTCCATTCACTACCACCACCACCACCACCACCACCACCACCACCACCATCATCAGCATATTGGTGTCAGCGTTCAACTGACAGTAAAGGTGATGCTGCAAGCTCGTTATGGCAGTCTTTCTACACCATGTACAGCCGTGAAATTCTCGTTATGGGCTTGGCCTCCTTGCTCAGTGTGTCACTGAAGTCTTGCAGAACGCTGGCACTCACTAAAGTGGGTTGCCCTGGTAACCAGAAGTCAAACCCCTGTTGTGCCGGCGGGAGTGGGGTGTTTGTTTACCATTCCGGCTCTTTTGACCTCGCCGTATCATTTCCTCTAAAAGTTGTGTGTTTCCACACACGCAAGACAATTGGGTTTGTTGGCGCCCTGCGGCGGGGGTTGTTTGTTCAACTCCAGTTTCTTAACGCCTCTTGTTGTTTCCTTTATATTCAATGGCCTTTGTGAAAAAGTCTCTCTACCTCGGGCTGTGAGAATCACTACGTTCTGACGTGTAGAGTGGCTTCATCGCTTGAGGGCGAGTGTGAGTGATGGGTGACTGGAGAACGTGGAGGACCGATGCAAACCAAAATGTAGGGAGCGTGACTGTTCTGGGACAGGGGAAGCTGCTATTGCTGCACCTGCTGCAGTGCTTGTGGTGAGGAGGAGGAGGAGGAGGAGGAGGAGGAGGAGGAGGAGGAGGAGGAGGAGGAGGAGGAGGAGGAGGAGGAGGAGGAGGAGGAGGAGGAGGAGGAGGAGAAGGAGGAGGAGGAGGAGGAGGGAGGGAGGGAGGGAGAAAGAGAAGGGAAAAGGGAGAAAGAGAAGGAGGGAGGAGAGAGAAAGAGGAGGAGGGAGAAAGAGGAGGAGTGAGAAAGAGGAGGAGGGAGGAGGGAGGAGGGAGAAAGAGGAGGATGGAGATAGAGGAGGATGGAGAAAGAGGAGGAGGGAGAAAGAGGAGGAGGGAGAAAGAGGAGGAGGGAGAAAGAGGAGGAGGGAGAAAGAGGAGGAGGGAGGGGGGAGAAAGAGTAGGAGGGAGGAGGGAAAAGGAGGAGGAGGGAGGATAGAGAAAGAGGGAGGAGGGAGAAAGAGGAGGAGGGAGAAAGAGGAGGAGGGAGAAAGAGGAGGGAGAAAGAGGGAGGAGGGAGAAAGGAGGAGGGAGGCGAAAAAAGAGGAGGGAGGAGGAGAAAGAAGAGGAGGGAGGAGGAGAAAGAAGAGGAGGAAAGAGGAGGAAAAGAGGGAGGGAGGGAGGGAGGGAGGGAGGAGAAGAGAATAGGGAAGGAGGAGGGGAGGGAGGAGGGAAGAGGAGGAGGAGGTGGAGGGAGGAGGAGATTGTAAGCATCAAGCAACGAGAAGTCTGCATGCTTGCCCGCCTACCTGCTCTCTTGTCTTCCTGTCTTCTGCTAATCTTTCAAACAGCCAACCTTTCTTCTTTTCTTGTTTTTATTCTGCTTTTCTCGATGCTACGTGGTTATGAGGCTCTTTACGTACCAGCAATGTTTTTTTGCCATTTTTTCTTCCTTTTCATTCTTACTACTGGCAAACCAGCCTACCGTCTGCCTATTTGGCGGTCTGTCTTTCTGCTGGTCCGCCTTCCTTCTAGCCTACCTTCTTGTCCAGCTGCCAGTCTCGTGGCCTTTCTGTCTGCATTCTACACTAGACAAACTATAAGTAATTTTTTGCTCGCGAAGCAATCTAGCAGGGCAGCTTTGTGATCTGATCCAGCTGTATAGGTTGGCGGGATAGGTACTGACCTAGATGCCGACTGCGAGTGGGGATGAGGATGATACGGGGAAGGGGAGGAGGAAGAGGGGGGGGGGGGCGGTTCAATAGCAGTGCACGCGGGTGCACTCCCAGCAGGCCCGCTGGACGCATCATTGAGCATCGGTCTGCGCTAACGCCTCACACCGGGGCCCCTGCTGGCATTTTGATAGAGAACTTATCCCCCTGTTCGTCTCCATTCCCTCTTCTTCCTGTGGCACCCCCAACTACAATTCCACCTACATCTCCACCCATCATCCACGCCCCCATTTCCACCCCTTACAACTCCCCTCCCCACCCCTACCCCACCAACTCCTCATCTGCAATAATTTTTCCCACTTTAACCTACCTTCACCGTAATCGTCTTCCCTAATATCTCTCCCTCCCCCGAACCTTAATTCTTCTTTCTTTACGCCCAGCCTAGTTTTACATCTTTTACACCTCCTCGAGGACTTTATTGGGCGTCTCGTGGTCACAGACGAGATGGGAGCGATTCGGACCAGTTTCCAGGGTAATTGAATTGTCTGGGTCGCACGCTTAAGTGGAACGAGTGTGATTCTGCACGTACAGTGATGTGACTATATATGCGAGTGCGAGCGGAAGGGTTGCTTGCGATGTTCTTTGCAGAATGAATGTCTCGGAGTTAATGCTTCCCTCGCCCATGCTAACTCGCTCGCTAGTCAGACTTGTAAACAAGTGGAGGATCTCGCACGCAAAGCTAAGCGTACGCAAGTACACGAACGCACCTGTACGTAGACGCGCGTACGCTAGCAAAGTTTATGCGCGCTCATGTTGAGACAATCGTGCCCTACAAAGTACCCCGTCGATTCAGACGAAGACAACTCTGCCTCCGAAGATGTCACCGCAATTTACAGTCAGAGGCAGGATTCCCAGGACTGATATGCTGGCAAAGGCAATCATTGCATCCTCCACCTCCATGCAGGCTCCCAAAACCCTTTCCCACATAAAAAAAGTCTCTAAAGACGTTTTCGGTTTGTTTCAGACGTTTCGTGGTAATCATACGCAACGTACAATCAGTCTGTTCGTGTAATAATTCCGTTTCCCAAACAAGTCACTGCCTGCTTTTTCGTCCCAATGTTGACACCAACTCCTGTACGGTTGCAGTGATGATGCCTTTTGTATTGCCGTTGCTAAAGGCCTCCGCACACAAGGCAACCAAAGTCTCTTGCCACGCTGCTTGCGGCCGATTGCTTGCCATGTGGCAGGCAATGCTGGAGGCTGAGCTCGCACACGCTTCCACTGTGACCTTTCACCTCTCGCCACGTTGCAAACACGTCGACCCGGGGACACATGGTTCTGCGTGTGACCTGCATTTCAAAATTTTAAATGTACGAGCTTTCACGACCTATTGATGCATTCAACATACAGCTTTGATAAATTAATGTTGTTCATGGCTTACATTTTCTTTGGATGGGGTTTCTAGTGTCCCCAAATTCAGCGTTTTCTGTGCGAAGCGAAGACAAGTCCGCCATTAAATGTGCAATAGTCGCATGAACACGAGAACGAGGCTCTTGGTGGATTCACAGAGAGTGGCTGGAGTGGCACGCCACTGCCCCCAAAACTAGAACCGATTGAAACACGAGTAACTCAGTTGCTGGTGGCGAGGAAAGTTGCTTGGAATGCCAGTTGCTTTCAACCGACATCGCACACGAAGCAATGTATGGCAAGCAATCGAGTTGCCGGAGTGGAGTTGCATCGTGTGCAGAGGCCTTAACGGTATCCTCGACCTAGGAAACTCGCCTCCAATTTGCAGAGCCTGTGAGATAAGCGCAGAGTGGGACATTGTCTCATCAAAGGTTGCTGCAATGCCGCAGTTTAAGCAGACGTCTTTTGCTGTCAAGGGCGGCAAGCGTTGATCTTCCAAACGTTAGCGACCGCCTCTACATGTACATACTGTGCTCCAGGAACTGTGGTCGCTGCATGTCCTCCGGGACGTGTCACCCATTGTCTCTGCAGCTCATGAGACCCCTGTGGGCTGGGGGTAAAAAGAGACCCACCGCGTCTCCCTACGCGATTCTTCAAAGGCGATGAACTAGGAAAATCGATTCTTAACTTACTACGTGGCTCTAGTGATTTTGTAGTCAATGATCCAACATATTATTATATGTAAAGCTCAAGCCTCACTTTATTCATTCATGCCTTCCATCTCAAGGTTTATTAGTCACGTTTGTCCATCATTTTGAAAATGATGTGGCATATTAAGGAAAACGAAAAAAAGTCACAGCTGGGTAAAATGCTTTTCTCAGCAGCACAACATCCTTTTTGGGAAATTGCAGTTTATCAGTCAAGACGTTTTGCAGGCGGGAACTACATCAATTTTTACCACATTTATAATGAAATCACTGCCAAGTCGCCTTCAGCACAATCCCTCACACAACAAACATAGCACGAGCCTAATGTAGGTCTCCGCAGGGGACAGGCAGCAGTGAACTGGGTGAACTGCGGAACGAGAGGGAGCAATATGGAACAGCAAGGTTGTCAGTCTGTTTATTGTTCCAGACGATAGCGGTGCGGGGCAGAGAAGGCCACACAGCTTGAAACCAGTCACGAAGCAAGGGGAGAGACGACCTGACCGACTTCGACACACCTGCTCCGTTGAGTGGCTGTTGCCAGCATCAGGTACAGAACTACTGTTAGTTCTCCCTCCCCAGTGAGGAAGACGAGCAAGACGACCAAGACGAAATTGTTTCAGATGCAGTGAGCCTTTGTCATCGCCTGATGTTTAAGTCGGCGTGACAGTTTCTTTGTCCTTGTGAATGCGTGTGTGTGTGTGTGTGTGTGTGTGTGTGTGTGTGTGTGTGTGTGTGTGTATACGTGCGTGCGCGTACGTGTGTGTGTGTGTGTTTTGTATGTGTGCTAGCGCATGTGTGTGTGAGTGTGCGTGCGTGTGCGCCTGCCTGCCTGTCTGTCATCTCTACCAATCCATTCATCCATCCATCCATCCATCCATCCATCCATCCAACCATCCATCCATCCATTCATCCATCCAACCATCCAACCATCCATCCGTCTGTCCGTGTAACCGTCTGTCCGTCTGTCTATCCGTCTATCTCAGTGTGCGTTCGTTAGCAGGCTCATAAAAGTGTGTGCGTGCGTGCGTGCGTGCGTGCATGCATGCTTAGAACAGAGCAGAAATGGAAGAGGGAGATAGAACCGCAGCAAAAGACACACATGAACAGAATACCCTTGTGTATTCCATAAACCAGCCGTTGTTTTATTTCCAACTGCAGATATATTTCCTGACCTTTCTTGCACCGATCAAACTTTCAACCAAAATAAACGGTTCTTTTTCCTCCATTTCGTCTCGTTCCCACACAATAAATTGTTGCCGAGTGGTTGTCTGTTTGTTTTTGCACATAAATGTCTGCTTGATGGGGGCAGGAGCAAAACCATAAAGACAAACTCTGGAGTTGGCCGAGTAGGCAGTGGTGAAAAGCACGACTTGTGAATTGTAACCACAAAAAGACTGGGTCTCTCCTTACAGGCAGAGTGATATTGATATAGTTTTCTGACTGATTCGCCGTGATTTGAATTGACATTAGCTAAGATTGTCTGACAAGATTTCACAAGAAATCGATGATAAGTATTATGCCATTGATCACACGTGATATCAAATCCATTGGAATAGAAAAGACTTTGGTGGGCGCTATTTGGGGAGAAGCGTTTCAGCAAAGTCAACATTCCCAGGGCCTAAAAAATGAACAAACGTACCGCTAATGATCAAGATCAATGACAGTTGAAACGAGTAACTATTTTAGGTAATTCACGACAAGTTGCAGTCCAGTAGAATTCTGCTGTTCAGATTTTAAATGATCGTACTTAACCATATCCTCATTGCTACTTTCATGCATAGTACTTGAGGTGAGAGTTTCATTTTTCATGCTATTCTGTTCCTGATTCATTTCAAGCTTTTTGCAATAACTCACTCGCTGTCAGGCCAAGGTCACGCCGAGTCTGGGAGGCAGTGGTCATCTGTCTGTCTGGAGCCACATGGGGCAGGGCCCCAAATGCCCACTTCCCATTTCCTCACCTGATTTACGTCCTGCATATGCTCGTATCGCGTTCGGCGCCATCTTCCCACCCATCTTCCAGAGCCGCCCTAGCGGTCCATCCCAGATTACTTCCCTTTGATCTGGAACGTCTTTGATAGGTGGAATGGCTGCAGCAAGCATGTTCATGTGCTTTGGGTACTCTATACGATAGCAAAAGCCTTCTGCCCACTGGTCATTTGACCATTTCTCTGGAGAGATGGAGCTGTTGGGATGATTTAGAATCGTCCCTATCACCCAATATCATTCGTCTCTTCTTCTATTCTGGCGATAAGTGAGGAACACGGACGCTGCACGAGAGCTAACGTCCCGGGGGTAAAGTGCGTGACGTCACGAGGTTGAATGATGACGAAAAAGAAATCAGCCCTTCAAGATAATGAATACTTAAAGGAGCAGAAGTAAATGTTTTAAGGAATGAAAAAGAGGAACGAAGACGAAGGGAAGAATGTTGGAAAAGGTTGAATGTGGAGTGCAAATGGGGTGGGCTTGGCTGAGTGGGGTGGGCTTGGCTGAATGGGGTGGGAGGGTGGGTAGGGTGGGATGGGACAGGACTGGATGAGGCCGGGTAGGTGGCAAGAAGTGTTCTGATTATGCAGTGTCATGCAAATGATTCTTTACTCACAGAAACATTTCAATGAAGATTGTGTCATTAGCAAACTTTCTGTCCTCATTGGACGTGGTCATATAGTGGGTACGAAGTAAATTCCTTCAGTTCGTCCATCACTTTGTGTCACTTTATCAACACCAAACTGAATATTGCTTGTATGCATAGCTCCTCCTTCCCCCCACCCCCACCCCCACCCCCCACCTCCCTTTCTTTCTCTCTCGCGCGCGCGCTCGCTCGCTCTTGCTATGCTCGCTCTCTTTCGTACAACAAAGTGAAGCTTTTCTTCACAGCCAATTAGAGTTTACTGGTGTTAATCTAAAATCTGAGGAACATTTTAAGCAAGAAAGAGAGATCAAAAACATTTCGTGAACAAGAAACGCAAGTAAAAACTATTAATTCTAGTGTGACCATGAAATACAAAACCAAATGCGAGACAGGAGCCCTTCACAAACATATGCATTGGAATGGGAACAGATAAGAGAAACGCCACTATCTCAACCTTAATTTTCAGGTTGAAATATGAATCTGCGACAGTCCATTTTTTAGAGTTGTAATTGATTACCCAAGAGGAAGGCAAGCGTTCCAGTAGCCAGATCAAGGAGATAGCCATCTCCGTCGTGGAGCTGTCACCAGGTTTTTGTCGCAGGTTGACACGACACGCAGACAGCGTTTCTCCGCTTGAAATTTCGTATCCAGTGTGCGGTCAGGAATAAACAACCTGATACGATGCAGCAAGTCTGCTGAGAGATCAGCCGGGAGCGGCAGATAAAATGCTTTCGCTCTAATTGGGTGAGAAACGAGAAGGCCACGCCAGGGCGGAGTCCATTGCAGCTGGAGAGGGGAATGCGCACTTTTTGCTTGCACGCTCAGAGAACAAGACATGGCTGCCACAGACGCTCGGCTCTTTGCACGCTGTTTGCTGCCGTGCAGAGCGACTGGAGAATTTCTCAGTCGTCGACGTTACTATCAGAGTCTTCTTACCATCATTGGGATCATGGTCGTCTTCAACATTATTTCCTCGTCGTCGTCATCGTCGTCATCATCATCATGGTCATCATCGTCGTCGTCGTCGTTGTCGTCGTCATCTCATCATCATTGAGATCATGGTAGTCTTCAACACTATTTCCTCGTTGTCATCGTCGTCATCATCATCATGGTCATCATCGTCGTCGTCGTCATCGTTGTTGGCGTCGTCGTTGTCATCACCGCCGCCGTCTCCGTCGTCTCCATCGCCGTCGTCTAAATCTTTCTCACAATCGTTGATGTCGTCGTTATGACCACAATCGTAATCGTCAACGTCATCGCTTTCGTCATCACACCCTTGTTTTTGTCTTCGTCGTATTCATCAGTACATTCGACGGGCCTTTCTGCGTCTTCGTGGTCAATGTCAACAGCATCGTCACAATCGCAGTTTGCAGCTGCAGCAGAAGCAGCAGCAGCAGCGGCAGCAGCATAATCATCATCATTCTTGTTGTTGTCGTCGTCATCGCCATCGTCATCAGCACCCTCACCACTGACGCCAATACCATCACTATCACCTCTACCACCATCAGCATCCTCACCACTGACGCCAATACCATCACTATCACCACTACCACCAGAAACAACAGCAAAGTCAGCACCAGCTATGTGGTTCTCTTTCTTGGCTGCGGCACTTGTGGCAGATGAAGCGGTAATGTACAACGTAGCAGGCATTGCGTCACCAGCACCAAACGTTGCTGCTGCAGCAGCGGCAGCTGCATCAGCAACACAACAACAACAACAGCCCTTGCAGCTCCCACTTCAAACTGAGGACAGAACACAGAGTTGACGTGAAGCATCACCACAAACCCACCCAGCTATGGCATCACGACTGATCTGGCCGGGCCTGGCATGAAGTGACATGACTGGCTACGTATCGTGGCTAGACTTCGTGGCGACAGGCTACTAGTCCACAGGCACCGCCTGGCTGCCATGTGTCCTCCATATGCGCTGCGCGCGCCGGAAATGCCCCCGCAACTCCGGAAGTCCCGCCATCGCGCCCCGGACCCCGACTTACGACGCACGCGCTGACCCTTGGTGACGTCAGTGACCGACGGCGATTGGCTGTGTGAAGGTCAGGTGTTGATCCCGCGTGGTGGAGCATGATCACTGGCAAGGGTATGGAGCAAAGGATAATGTTGGGAAACTTGTCGTCTGAGACTTTCGCGTGATCTTTACGATATAGCAAGTAGCGATGTCCTTATGTCCTTAAACCCCCCTTCCCCCAGCCCCCCCCCAAAAAAAACAAACAACAAACAACAAATGTCTCATTGGATTTATCATGAGACGGCTGTTGCGTTTTAGGATTGAGTACACTTTCCCACAACTTTTCTGTAACCTAATATCTGCACCACCCCTCAAATGACGCCACGATGCACAGATCTTCCTTTGTGCTCATAGCTACCACGTTTCTAGAGAATTAAATCTCAGCTGCATCTCAACCCCCCCACCCCACCCCCACCCCCCACCGCGAATCCCTCCCCAATGGACTTGCACAACCAGGGGTTCCAGCTGATGATGACGATTTCGAGCGGCGCTGGCCGCATATAACTCGTTGTCCTACAAAGTCTGATAGGCCGTAAAACTCACTCATTATCTTCACCTTTTTCAGCTGCATACCGCTATCAGCTGTCTGTGTACGCTGACGTATTGCGAGAAATCGACTGAGATCCATTCTCAGTCATAAGGCACTGCACTTAATTCTTCCGGACGGGGCGATTGTGTCGTGAAGCGATAAGAAACGAATTCAAACGTGAAGTCAATTCTAGGCGATCATGTCGATGCTGAGTAGAAAGAGAAGGTATTCGAAACAGTCTAATGACAAGGAAAAGACAACAACTATAAAAAAAACCTGACAACTCAAACAAACTAGAGTGTGACAAGTCTTCTCAAACTGAGCCTGTCCGAGACCTTGGTCAAATCGAGGTACAGCAGAATTAGCTCCAACAAGAGTCACTTTAGCGGTTTTGATTTTTTAAAACTCTCGTCAGAAAGCTGAACCGTCACTGCATGTTCCGTGAGTATCAGGCTCCATGTCCACCGATTTATGGCTCTTTTACGTCCACATAAAGATCGTGTTTCTTTATTTGTTGCAGACGAATCCGTGTAGTGTGCGATGTCAGTGTCATGGGGAGATTTCTGCCATTCTCACCGCACATAACAATCCGTTTCATATACTGTTTGAATGCCATATAATGCTTTCGTATATATGAAACATTAAGATGCGGAAAATGGAATGCATGCACATGTTTATTCAGGTGGTGCAGATGAAAGGTGCTCTTGAAAACATCTCAACTCACAACTGTAAATGGGCCATCACGAGATAAGTCTCCTGAGGTCCCCGTACACTGCCCGAACCCTACTAAACAATTGTCCTGTCATGGAGGAATGTTTGGCTTGGATGCCAGCACTGTTTGAGTTCGACACGTCTTTTGTGGTCTCAGAGCTCCAACCGTTCGACACCGCTCTCACTGTCTAATGCCAAACAGAGTGGAGGGCAGAAGAATGATAGTTTGCCTGGTTCAGGCTTTGTGCTTACACTACGTGCCTGACACTCTTTCTCCATGCAGAACACGCCTCATAATGCTGCAAGTCACGTTTGTGAAATAGCATCTACTTCCACTGAAATGCTTTCTCTATTCTCCCACCCTCCTTCCTCATCTTCACTGTTCACCAAACTCCGATAACTCTCTCTCTCTCTCTCTCTCTCTCTCTCTCTCTCTCTCTCTCTCTCTCTCTCTCTCTCTCTCTCTCTCTCTCTCTCTCTCTCTCTCTCTCTCTCTCTCTCTCTCTCTCTCTCTCTCTCTCTCTCTCTCTCTCTCTCTCATGGTCCTTGCAGTAGCAATGGTAGAGGACTTTTTAAAACACAAAGCTCACTAGATGGCCAGCCAGTGGCACTCATATCTCATATTCAACAAGTTCATACAAGGTGTTTCTGCACTAGTAAAGAAGTAATTCTACACGTACATGGCAACTGTGGTAGGTGGCAGTGCTTCTGAAACGTGAAATTAATTCTTATGTCTTGGATTTGTAGTCATTTATGCGTGTAAAAGTCAGATAGGGTGCAGCATAATTCGACAGTTAACTGAAATGAAACTGCAAGCAGTCACAATGGCGCATTCATCTCTATGTAACACATGGCAATCGACGTGGGAGGCAGAGTCAATTGAGACTCACAGGGCGTGGAGAACTGACTTCCCGAACGCGATCAGATAATCACGAATAATGCGGTCACAACCCTGAGACTCGGCTTGTGTCGCCACCGCCCTGCTTCTCTGCCACAGCGTCACGTGACTGGACACTCTACCAGTCAGCCATTTTGCTTGGACATCATGTCTTCCCATCCTACATGGTCGGTACTTCCACCGGATGTCTTCGTGCACCTCATCCGGATGTTCCGGCAGGCAGCGGTCTTGTTTACATCCGAAGGAAGGACTACGCTATGATAGTCATGATTGTTGGGAAGCTGTGAGAACCTAAGTCGGGAATATAAAGATATGTTATGAGCGAAGTAAACAATGTGCGTCTGTGAGTGTGCTTGTGCGTGAATGTTGGTGAGAGGTGTGTGTGTGTGTGTGTGTGTGTGTGTGTGTGTGTGTTTGTGAGTGCTTGTGTGTGTGTGTGTGTGTTTGTGAGTGCTGTGTGTGTGTGTGTGTGTGAGTGCTTGTGTGTGTGTGTGTGTGTTTGTGTGAGTGTGTGTGTCTGTGTGTGTGTGTGTGTGTGTGTGTGTGTGTGTGCGCTCGTGTGTGTGCACGTGTGTGTGCGTATGTGTGTGTTTGTGTCTGTGTTTTTGTGTGCTTGCGCGCGCGCATGCGCGTGTGCGCGGGGATGTTCACCTATATGCATGTGTCTCCATGCATGTACGTATGCGCATCTTGTTGCTGTGCATATGCGGGAGTGTGCATGTATATGCATGTTTGTGCATGCCTGCGCTTGTGTGCATCTTGTGTTTGTATACATGCGATTTGCTGATTATGTGTGCGTCTAGCTTGCTTAAAAAAACTGAGCGTGTTCATTGTAGTATTCGATTAGAATGGTAGAATCATGCTTGTTTTCTCTTGTAAATTTTGCCGAAACATACCACTGATGGTAAGTGAGAAATGATTGTCTCTTCACGTATGAGTCTTCCATGCAGCGCTGACGTAGAAAGGTTCCAGTCAGTACAGTACACAGTACACAGTAATTTATTGCGCCAAGTGACATCATTTAAAAAACGAGCACGAGGAAAACTAAGTGATGAAGGCTAAAAAAGAAACAAAACAAAAAGCCAAACACACGCATCGCTTACACACCCTAACACGCCGTTTATGCAAAAAACATGGACATTTCCCGATGTACCTCACTCACGCAGCTGCACACAGACAAGAGATAAGACTGCACCTGAAACCAAAGGATTAACTGGTAAATGGGGCAATATACAATGAACAATTAAAGTTACTATTTAAGAACTGTTGACAAAAGAGGAACAAACTAAGATGATACACCCACCCACCCACCCCCCTTTTAAGTGACAATAAATAATACATATGAACAGAGACAAGACCACTAAGACGTACCCCCCCACCCCCCCACCCCCATCCCACCCCCCGTCACCACACAAAAGAATACAATAGAACAATACAAAAACAACCCTGCGCAACTACAAGAAGACCAACCCTTCCCCACCCCCACCCCCTCCCCCACCCCTCCCCCCACCCCAACCACACTCAGAAGCAGTCCATATAACCCAGAGGAAGCACAAAAGAGAAAGTGGCACTGTCATAGATGTGGAGAAGTGTGTGCGCACCGCCGACAGGATCAGCGGCGGCAAAGCTGCCTGGGGAGGTTCTGGACAGCGTTGAGCTCCGTCACCGCCGTGGGAAAGAACGAGTTCTGAAAACGGCATGTGCGCGTTTTGAGGGACCTGAAACGACGGCCAGAGGGAAGGAGCTGGAAGAGGGAGCAAGCAGGGTGGGAGGGGTCCGCCACAATCTTACGGGACTTGCGCACTATGCGCTGGGCGTAGATAGAGGCTAGGGAGGGCAGATCACGGCCAATGATCCTGCCAGCAGCGTGCACGACACGCTCCAGCTTGTCTTTCTGCTGTTGAGTGGCCCCTCCGAACCACACACAGATGGAGAAGGTAAGAACACTTTCCACCACAGCACGGTAGAACTGGAGCATGATCTCCGGAGACAGTCCAAACTTCTTGAGCTGCCTCAGGAAGTACAGCCGCTGCTGGGCACTCTTATGGATGCCGTCAATGTTGTTGCCCCAACTGAGGTCGGAGGAGATGAGCGTGCCGAGGAACTTGAAACAGTCCACGATCTCAATGGCCTGGCCGCCGATCATCAGTGGAACGATGGGGGTGGGATTCTTCCTCAGGTCGACGATCATCTCCTGGGTCTTGGTGGTGTTCAGCTCAAGACTGTTCTCACCACACCACGACACCAAGCAGTCGACTTCCCGGCGGTAGTGGGATTCGTCGCTGTTGGAGATCGCACCTTCGACTGTAGTGTCGTCCGCGAACTTGATGAGCTGCACAGACTCGTGATGTGACACGCAGTCGTTCGTGTAGAGGCAGTAGAGGAGAGGGGACAGCACGCACCCCTGGGGGGCGCCAGTGTTCAGGATGAGGGTCTGGGAGGTGAGGTCGCTGATCTTAACGGCCTGGGGACGACGCAGGAGAAAGTCCAGGACCCAGTGACAGATGGAAGGAGAGAGGTCGAGGGTCAGCAGCTTGTCAAAGAGTCTCTGAGGGACGATGGTGTTAAAAGCGCTGCTGTAGTCCACAAAGAGGAGTCGGGCATAGTTGTTGGGCGACTCGAGATGCTGGAGGACGAAGTGGATGGCCAGCGCGACGGCGTCGTCGACAGACCGATTGGTCCGGTATGCAAACTGCCGCGAGTCCATCCTGTCGGTGGTGACGGACTGGATATGCTTGAGGACTAGTCGCTCGAAGACCTTCATCACCACCGAAGTCAGGGCGACCGGGCGGTAGTCGTTGAGGGACGCCACCGTTGCCTTCTTGGGGACGGGAATGATGGTGGAGCGTTTGAAGCCAGAGGGGACGACAGACTGTTCAAGGGAGGAGTTGAAGATCTGCGTGAAGACCGGGGCAAGCTGCTCGGAGCAGTGTTTGATCGTTGAGGAGGACACTCCGTCGGGACCAGCCGCCTTCCAGTCATCTCCTACTTTGCATGCCGAGCCAACAACTTTCACACAAAGTAATGCGGTCATTTCTAGCAGCATTTCATGTCGACGAATTTTGAGCGCATGCGTCGACCACACGTTGTAACGGCATGGATTGATTGAGAGGGTTGCCTCGTAATCGTCCTAACATCGGGTTCAGCTTCCTTGCTAATAATATGAGGCGGGTTTCTCGGATGCAAACCATGTGCGATCCTCCCCATTGAACCAGAGGCGTTTTTCGTTTCGAAAGGTATCGTAATTTTTCCAAGACGAGCGCTCGCGGCGAGCGCTCGCGAAGCCCAAAGCTTTTCTCCTGACTGAACTGCGTTGCATAAGGCGGACGCCCGTGCTGCTCTGCCGCAATCAGCTTTAGAGGTAATGGGAAGTAGGTCAGAGCGCCCCGCGGGGCTTGCCTTATACAACGCGCGACTGTCCACGCAGGCGCTCGTCGCGAGCGCTCGCCTCTGAACATTAAACTCTACGTAATATTATAGATATCGAAACGAGGCGCTCCTCAGCTCCCGCGAGAGGGTCGCGGCGTGTGAAGCGTTCGGATTGCTTCTGGGAAACTCTCATCAGCTATGTGTAGCCATACCTTTCTGGTTTCTTCTTCTTCGTCTTCTTCTTATCATCTTTGTTGCCAGTGAAGAAGTAATACTTGCAGCGCTTCTGTAAGAGTGGTTTTAATCTCTAGTAAACGGTAGTAAACAAGGCATTGCGGATGCCCCAGCGTGCGCACTTGCTGGCCTTACATCCCTCGATGTCAGCAGTTAAAAGGGTTAATCTCTCTATGGGTGTCGCGACGCCAGCCTTTATTCATGAGGGGGCAACTCGCTCCATTCATCTGTCTGACTGATTGGAAGAGCAGGAACGCGGGACGGGTGGAGATGGGAGATACGGGTGGCGTAACGAGGTCTTCTCGGGTGTCACTCATTCATATTCACCGGGCCGCGTGTCACTAGAGTAACGCCTGTCCCTTGCCTCAGCAGGCAACAGGTCTTCTGTCCGGTGCCGAGTCGAAGTTGATCCCTGTGTGCTAAAAAACCTCTACTTGTGCTAAAGTCTTTATAGAAAGACAAACAATTCATAATGAATTGCAACAGTTTCTTAAAGAGGAAGCAAAGGAAATCAAAAGTGAATGTCAACATGTTTCCCATTCACATGCTAGTGTAACCCTTGGTTTTAACTACTGAAGCCACCTAAATGTACATCTTCATTGGAATTGGTGGTTAATGACAACGAATTGTTTGGTTCACTGCTACGTCCGCATTAGGTGTGATTATATCTTTTTAATCTGTGTGTGCTAATCAACAGGGTTGCATAAAATTCACTTTTATTTCATTTCAGCATGCATGCCATACTTCTTACTCTTCGCTGTCGTGCAGCAAAACTATACAATGATTTTACTTAACACATGTCAGAGAAGCGGGGTGTGTAGAGTTCTGTTCAACAACTTTTTGACGCATTATTATGATAGAAAGGATAACAGCACGAATACCATGTCATATTACAGCTACCGTACAAAAGTGTGTTGGCCAGATGAAGACATCCCTTCGTCTTAAGAAGGTGAGATTAAGGGGAGGGGGGGGGGGGGACTCGGTTCAACCGTACACCGTAACGAAAAGGGATATAAAGGGCCCAGAGAGAAAGGAAAACTTGGGTATCCTGATATAGGGACAGAGAGTGTCAAGAGCTTGGCAGAAACCATTCAGGGTGCAAGTTCCCACCCTAGGTTGATTGATGCCAGACTTGTGAGGAGCGCGTGTCGAGACAGGCTCTTCATTCAGAGCTGCCCACTTCCGTCTGTTTGTCCCTCGAGTGCCGGAGAGAAGAGTGAGTGACAAAGCAAACGAAAGAAGCAGGAAGCATAAACGTAAAGTAACAGGAACTTACAGAGCCGAAGCCCTGCCTGGGACAAGCAGGAAAAATGTAAGACCACAGGCTGGGAGTAGGAGATGTTTCAATCCTGGTCTTCACGAGGACCAAGAAGTGGAAGACGCCCGCGATAAGTATGGGATTTAGGGTATATTGTTTGGCTGTAGAGAGCTGAAATTGAAGGTGACTCTTGTAGTCAGTAGTCAACAAAGCTAATCCAGCAAGCGAAAACCTCTGCGGAATGGTCTATAAGAGTTTAGTGCAAAATAAGTCCAAGAAGAGAAAAGAGACAAATTAGGATTGTGAGCTAATCGTTGACAAGAATCTGAGAAAACTGAAAGTTGGAAAATAGATTAAACATAATAGAACGATTAAATACCCGTATAACAGTTTTTTCTCCTGCTTTGTAACGGTTGAGATAGCGAATGAATGCAAGAGTTCAGTAACATGACTAGCGCAGATCTTTGTCCGAGCGTTTTAGTTGATACAATCCATTACATCAACGGCTGCCCACGCGTTCTTTCTCGTCGTCTTCAAAAGGCATCAAGTATCTCATATGTGGAAACAAATTCTACCCCTCTCCTTACCAGTTACGTTCTTTTCATCGGTGTTGACTGTCTTGGATACATTTTAATGTTTTTCATGAATCTTACGCAATCAGTTTAAATCGCAGTCTTATGCGATTGTCTTCAGCTGCTAAAGAAGCAATGTATGCAATATATCAAAAGGAAAAAGTCACCTTTAGTCATGAGACGAGAGGTCTTATTTTAACTCTGTGCCCATTGAATGATACGATTCTGCATCCTCCATGCGTGTGTTCTCATTAATATATGATGAAGTGATAGTTCTCGCTCTTGTCAGAAGTCACGAAAAAGAAAGGTGTAGTTGAGAGGATTTGTTAAAAAAATTAAAACGTGCAAATTCAGCACCTTTGATTAAATTAAGTCGAACAATATCACCTCTTTAAATCACCTCAGTCGTGACACAGACGAACTGCAAAACGGGCATGATCTACTGTCTCCACTTGAACAACTTGTGAATGCAGGAACATGTTTGCATGGGCTCCACCAACTCGTTTGCCCGAGTTCTACTTCTGGGGCCACACCGGTGATCAAGTCAAGGTCAGTGCGAAAATGCTTTTGAAGCCGCCCCTACACCATGGGGTCAGCTGTTCCCTGCTCCTGGCATTTGACCTCCTGGAGACAGAGGGAGGGGAAGGCGTTTTTAATGCAGAGTGACGCCTTATTCTTCTTCTTCGTCGCCAGCCCATGACAACGACATGATGGAGACACTGCACAAGGCCGTGGGTGAAGGAGAGGACATGCGTTGTGGTCTCGGGTCGTCTTTGTTATGGAAATCCTGCCTCACAACCAGTCCATTAGTCAGTTTTCAAGGAGAGGACATTTTGAAGTATCTAATAATATAAAAATGAAGGAGTAAAAAAAAGGTGGAGTCGTCGTCGTCGTCGCAGTCGTCGTTGTCAAATGTTTTCGTTATCATCGTTGTAATTGTGAGTACTGCCGTGACTACTGCCACTACCATGACCACGACTAAAATCGCCACAACCACTACCAGTGCCGCAAATGCCATCACCACTACCACAACTACAACCACCACAACAACTATAACCACCACAACTACAATTAAAACCACCACAACTACAACCAACATCCAACTGCCACAGCAACCTTTCATACCAACGTCGGCAATGCGACAAGTATGACCAACGCTACCACCGCCCCCAAAGACCCGCACCACCACCACCACCACCACCACCACCACCACCACCACCACCACCACCACCACCACCACCATCGTCATTGCGGCGAGTCTGCTCTTCCCCTCTTCCCCCAACCCGCAGGAAGACTCTGGCGCAGAACCCGAGTGCAACCCACAGCTGGAGCAGCCCGATGTTCTCTCCTCAGCCTGAACGGGTACTGTCGAAGTCTACTCCAGAAAACGGATCATTGTCTCGTGCTGGTACACATGTATCCCTTGGTGTTGCATCACTATGTAACATTGCCGCAAAACCAGAAAGTATAAAGACGAAGCGAAGAGTTTTCAACTGCGGAAAGACTCGTTTTCTACAGAGGAATACAACATACGGTCGGAGCCGGTCTTTATCCTTTTTATCAACTGGAATCCTGGTTGTTGAGCATTTCGTGGCCTACTCAAGTAGCTTAGCAAGGCACTGCCCCAAGCCGCCAAAACGGCTACCTACTGGCATCCAGACTGCAACGCTCGTAGAAGAGTTAGCTTGCTAATGAACTGAAACGATTCAGAAAACAAAGTTGCCCTTCAGAGCTGAAAAGCATGGAACGAAAACGAAACTGTGTCAGTAGTGCAGCAAGTTCACGTGACTTCACGCTCAGAATCCGGAAGAAAAAGAAGAAAAAAGTCGAAAAGCAGACCACCCTGCAAACCTGCCTGTTGATCTTTAAAAAAAAAATGGAGGGAAGTTCAGAAGCCAGCGTTTAGCATTTGATCCGTGCGGGAGATAAGGGAAGCACGGCAAACTCGTGCTTGACAGCTGCCGGTCTCAGAATGAAATGCAGACCCTAATTCAGACAGAGGGTCTGAAGTGGCGAGGTGAGTTAGATTTCGCTCTGGAACCCAATCTCCAGCCCGCTCTTGACGAAAAAGAGTCCGGGAGAACCGAATCAAAAGATGTTTGTTGCCTCTTCTAATGAGGGCACTTAAACTAGTCCCTAGCAAGGTGAGTGCGTGCTTTGCTGCAACCGTCTCCCTTCTGCCCTGGCATCAAGGGGGTCTTGGATACGAAGCCTCTAAGGCTGGGAAGGATGAAGAAACGCACTGAATATTGTGCCACACGCAGTGTCCCTTGAAAGGGGGGGTCTTTGAGATTTGCTTTCCATATATTTTTGTAAGATATACGGGATCACGCTGCGAGACGTTCCTTTGGAGGTGGCGGAGATAAAAGGGGATGTCTATAGATCAAGCGGAAACGCTGGCGTTACTTGTCCGATGAGATTATGAAAACAAAAGCCGAGGTGAGAAATAGTGCGACTTATGTATAAAGGGAGTCATCATAAAACACGAATAGAATGGTTTACGTGAGCACTCCATTGGTGGGAAATTAGATCATGGGATAAGTATATCATGTGAAGCTGTTCATCATGAAATGCCCATACCCACCAACACGAGAGTCCACAAATATGTTCTAATCTTGGCCTGTTGGAGGCAGTAAATGCAATTTGGAATTCAAAAACTTGAGGACTAAGCTGTCTTTTGTCGGCTTCAGAAAAGTCACTGTCGCTGGTCCCGTTGCCTGGTTTGGTCGTGGGGGCGCTTCAATGCTGAACGCATCAGCAACTGACTTTATTTCTGGCGGTCATGGGATAGGGCTTGAGTTCAGGCAAAGCTCATCTCTGTCCACTCAGTGATGTTGTCTGTCCACCGAAGAAAAGTAAAGTGTCCGACATGACTGTGAGCTCTACCGAAGAAGAGGAACATAAGTTAGGGGGAATGCACAGATAAAAGTTAAGTTTATCATTACGGGGAACATGCATATGCATGTACATTTTCAAGTATGATGCAAATATTTGTAAACAGTTATCCATGTTTTTGTGTAGATACATGCAAGGGCACACGCACATCCACTCATAAGTATGGTATACTCCGACATAAAAGTTTTTTTTGGCGCGCTCACTTATGAAATATGAATCGAGTACAAACGTGCTTTCGAAAATCTGCCCTCGTAAAAAAGGGCGCATGGTGATGAATTCATTTAAGACCAATTCCCGCTGAGCGAGAGCGCTTCGCGAGCTGTCTGCAGGCGGTTCAAGGGTTAATTCCCGCTGCGCGAGCACATAAGGAGCACATAACGAGCACATAACGAGCGCGGTCGTCGACAGGGTGGGCGAATCGACTGAAGGAGTGAAAATGCAGATGAGTGTCCATTGTGTGTCGGTTGGCAGCAAGTAGAACAAGTTCAACTACGAGTAAGCGGTTTGCTAGCGAATAGCTAATCACTGCAGAGCAAACATTATCTGCAATGATAATGTCCTCTGATTTTGCTGGTCGCGACGTAATGTACCGTACCAACTTGTGTGTTTGTACTGTAAAAATAAGAGTTGCGGAGCGCGACGCATACAAACACACGCGCTATGTGCTCGCTTAAGTGTGAATTGACGGTCGAGCTGCCTCCAGGTAGTACGAGGAGGGTGCTCGGGGGTCGCTCGATGGCCACGCTCGGATTGTTCTCGCTGTGTGCGCGCTCAGTGTAAATTAGCACTAAATCACGACAAGATGGAAACGGACATTAGGAATTCTGCCAGGGTTATGTATGGATGCGTCGGCATACTCTTGCATTATTGACAACAATATTCACAATAGCAATCATCGTCATCGTCATCGTCGTCGTCGTCGTCGTCGTCCCCCTGTGGGTTCGGGGTAAGAATTGACCCACCGTGTATTCCTATGCAACTCGTAAGAGGCGAATAACTAGGGACACCTTGACTTGATTTGTGTTTGCTCTCAACTGTTCTAGTGATTTCCTTGCTTAATGGCCTTACATAGCCTACAAAGGCTGATAGGCCGTAAAACGCTACCCATCCATCCATCCATCGTCGTTGTCATTATCAATCATCATAATCACGTTATGCATCAAGTCTATTTCCTATTACGCATCTTATCTAAGAATCTGTCGCTCTCTGCACCACTCAGAAGTGTTTGAAAATTCTGCCTCAATCATTCAAACAATCATCCTTCAGAGAAGCTATAATGCAGGCCACTTTCAGACCTCTCTGTTTCCAGCAGACTTCCTATTGTATTGTAGTTTATGTGTAGAGAACGGATGTCCTTAACATCCACCACGACCAAACGTGACAGTAACAAACTGAAAGGAAATGGGGGGAGTTAATGAAACGACCTCCAGCTGTTCGCACGGAGGTGGAAGAGGGAATGAGGGAGGTTGGCGGGGAAATGAGGGTGGACACTAAGGGGAGGGGGGGGGGGGGGGGGAGGGGCTTGGAGGGGGGAGGAGGGGGATTGAGTTAAGGGAAAAAGCGTGGGAGGAGAAGCAGGTACACGCATACATCTGCCTCCGCCCCTGCCCACCCCGAAGAGGTCACAGAGGTCAGTAAGGTCAAAGGCCGAGCGCTTACAGAGACGTGCCTTCTGTCCCCCTACATGTCAGCTGTTGTTCTGAGATGGAAACACAAAGAGGGCGCTCTCTGAATAAGAAAAACCGCACAAACAATAAGGGGGCGACACACACAGGGCTGACCCTATAACGAGACAGAGCAATGGTAAAAAAGAAGAAAAACTTGAAAAAGGGGGAGTGGAACAGTCGGAGAGACCATTTTATAACAGCAAGAGAACAAATAAACGTTATACAAACGCATGGACGGTTATTGGGAGCAAATATTAAGAAAAGCCTTTTTTATATAAAAGAAATGAACGGACTGTAAATATTAATAAATTTTAACGAGAACGTCCTTGTTTGCAAAATAATGCGATTTTCTGTACGTCCAACAAGATAAAACTTACCGACTGTGCATAAGGGGAATTCATGTCAGGTCGGGGCGCTACATAATTCGTAATAGTCGTGAGAATGGTCAACGGAAACTGAAGTAAATTTGTCACCGCATTCTTACTTGCTTTCTCAGACATGTTTCTCTACAATAACGTTTGCTTTCCTCATTCGCATTCGCTTGTTGGTAGATATTCGTAGGTCACTCAATCACCTGTAGCACGCAACATGGTCTGTGACGGATAGATGTACAGTTCCGTGCTACATGCAGCCTTATACATGTTGACACGCCCTCAGACGTCTGCTGCTGACAACAACTTTTTGTGACAATAAAGTAGTTTATTAATTTGTAAAGTGCATTTTCATTTCATTCTGCCTCTATTCCCCGTTGCAGTTTCGTGTGACTGTTTCACGTACGACCCCCCTGTGAGTTGGAGCTAAGAATAGACCCTCGCTTCTCCGTACGCGAATTGTGCTAGGTGAATGACTGAAAATCTTGACTTGATTTGCTAGTACTCTATCCAGCCCCTTTGATTTGCTGTGATCCATGACCTCACATAGCCTACATAGACTGAAAGACTGCACAACTCCATACATTCATTTATCCATTCGTTCGTTCAGTATTCTTTCGTTCATTTATCTTTCTTCCTGGGTAAACTCTATCCACGCGGTGGGTAGGCTATATTTTTATCAGCCGATTGCGAAGAGCTTTATCTCAATGCACCG